>LPNX010750923.1:243172-309317 GCA_001517045.1 Pseudotsuga menziesii
TGTATTAAATAAATATAAATTGATACCTTTATCATCGAGTTAAAATATTTATTATTATTTTACAACAATTACAATTACAAAAATTTAAAATAAATATATGTTTTAATAATTTTAGTATTGTTATTTGTAAGTCAAAATAATATCGTCTTTATTCATTGTCAATTTTGACCAAGTTTTTTTAAATAAATTATTGTATTGAGTTTAAATCTTATGTTAATAAAGTTTTAAATTTCTATAACACACTAGAAAAAATATATAATGAATTTTCTTATTGTTATTTTTATATCATTAAAATTTTAATTATTTGTAATGATTAAAAGAAAAAAGATTTCTTAATTAAAATTGTTTTAATATTTATTATATTTTTATAATGTTTACATTTATTTTCATTACAAAGTTTTCATAATTAGAGTTGTTCTAATATTTATTATAAATTTAGTAAAAGTGAGTTTTCCTTATTTTAATCACTGTATATATAATAAAAAAAGCTAGGCGGTTTAGAGGTAATTAATGTTCATTTTTTTTTAAATTTAAAAGCTTAAAAAACATAAAGCAAAGTGTAATTTCATTTATTTATTTATACCAATTTAAAAAAACATATGCAGTGTAATTTCATTTATTTATTAATACAAAACGGAAACAAACAAACTGCGCATTCTTTGCCCTTATATTCATGTTTGAAGATTCAAGTAGTTCCGTTTCACAAGAGAACAAAAGTAACCGCTTGCCCTGAATAAAATGACAATAACACTAAACATATACCAATACCTTGCATATCTAATAATTTGTAAAATGGCAAAAATACGACATAACTTAAAACATTATTTAAAAAATATATAATAACCATAAGAAGTTTGGCGTTCAGTCCGGGTCAAATCGCATACAGCGATCGAAGCCGTCGGTGTCGAAAAAACAGGGGAGGGTTTAACGAGGTGAGCGTAAAGCAACGAGAGGGTTTAACGGCGTGGGGCATGCAAAAAGTCCGTTGGACCGTATTTGCGTCAGGCCACGGCAAAATCGGCGACAGGTACAGAGACAAATAGAAAACGCTCTAGTTGTATTGTTTCTGCAATTCCAGGAGCGGCAAATAACATGAAATAAGGTTTGAACAGAATCGTGACGCCTTATAGGCAGCCATTGGCAATTATCTTTCTGGGTTTTGTTTTTGTTTGTATCATCCGTGGTTGTTCGCGGTCATAAATCCCAGGGACCCGTGTTCGAATCTCATCCTGATTTTGGTCACCGCCTTCAGCGCTTTGCTGCAGCAGCACGAGGGTCCGGATCCTTGATTGGACGAGGCCGCTGCTTGCATTATATACCCGTGGTGGTAGACATAAAGTTGGTTTAGATTTCTTTAGGTTCTCAATTTTATTTAATTTAGCTTGAATATGCTCGTTTTACAATTATTTCTAGCATCAAATAAAATAGTTTACCTTCAAAACAAAAATATAAAAAAAATACGCTTTCGGTAGGTATAATAAATAAATTATCCACTTTAATTTCTCTAGTCCAAAAGGATTAACTGATTCGTCAAATATTGTTTACACAAAAGACAACTCATCTCCGTGACTAATAGAAAACGAAAAGCAACTCGATAGATTCGACAATACAATAATGATGGGAATCTTAATTGCCGCTGCCAGTTCGGGAGAAATGCATGCATGTGTGGGCATTCGTGGTGTGGCCAGCACTTCGACAAGTGAATCTAGACACAGGCGTCAATGCATGGTCACTGCCGCTGGGCAACGTGTTCTCAGCCCGCGGCGCCAACTATTTCAGCAAGAAGCAGAAGGTCCCGTCCGGGGAATCGATGATGAAGCCTTTGGGCATGGACTGGCTCCGCTCCTCTGCCAGGATCGACCACGTCCTCGCCCGTTCGGACAACCGGGCCATGGCCGCCCTCCGCCCTGCTCAGGGCAAGGCCAAGGCGCTCAAGGCTTTCGTGTTCGCTGTGAACCTACAGGTACCCGGGCGAGAGCTTTGAATTATCCAAAGCCTAGAGAATCTGATCCTTGATAATAATTTCATTACAGGTACTATCCCCTCTAGTGTAAAAAATTGCCGCAACCTTGTATGGCTTTCTCTTTCAAGAAACAGGTTGCAGGCCCTATCCCATCGTGGATTGGTCAGCTTGACAGGCTTGCGATATTACAGCAAATTCTTTATCTGGCATCATTCCTCCAGAACTTGGGAATTGTAAAAGCTTGATATGGTAAAATTTGAACAGCAATAAGCTGGAAGAGAGTATTCTTGAGGAGCTATCAAAGCACTCTACTTGTAGCTGTATTAGTGTGTTTTGGCTAATGAATATAGGGTGTGAACTCTGCAGCTTTTTGCATTTGCTCATCAGTACAGAGGCAAATATGACAGCAGCATTAGTGTTGCACAGAAGTACTATGCCTCCAAGAGTGGATACGGGGTAATCTTGACTGCTTAAACCCCAATTCTATTGTGGGATTGTTGTTTTGGAATACTTTGAAGTTCTGTTTGGTTCATTTCCTGCTTAGCTATGGGGGTTCCCTGGGACAGTACTTGTTTGGTTCAGTGTCGGTTAAGCAATGGGGGATCTGGGATGGTACCTGTTTTGTGAGCATTCATCTTCCTCTTCCTGCTGATGATGGTGTAGTTGTATTTTGCAGGATGAGCTTCTTTGGGCAGCAAAATGGCTTCACGAGGCTACTGGAGATCTGTCCTACATGAACTATTTGACTGACAATGCCGGTCCTCTAGGCGGAACGGGATGGCAAATGACTGAATTCAGCTGGGATGTAAAGTATGTAGGAGTTCAAGTGCTCGCCTCGAAGGTGGGCAATGGTGATATCTTTGTATTTAGTCCTGGTCTAGATTGTTATATTGGACCGCAAGTTGTATTCGATAATCCAATAAATTTGTAAGGGTATTCTATAGTCAAGGTGGGATGGAATGGTCATAAACTTTCCAGTCTGCTTGTGCAATAGTGCTTTGGAATTTAAACATTAGATTTGATATTATCATCCAATCTGCAATAGTGCAATAGTGATTTTCAGTCGGCTAGTGCAATAGTGCATTTGGAACTTTCCAGTCTCCACTTTTCTAAACTTAGATTTGATATTATCATCCAGAATTTAGATAAAAGATCCAGGGATTCATGTTCAAGTTCAGTAACTTTTTGGGTATATTAAATTTGATATTATCATCCAGATTGTATATAAAAGCTTCAGGGATTTATATTCAAGTTCAGTAACTTTTTGGGTATATCAAATCAGAGTTGTTTAAATGGGTATACTGATAACAATGATATAGTAATTTTAAGTAACGTATGAGATCTTTTTGTCTGTGGGCAAAGTATCTCTCTGCCATAGCGATTTTATAGCTGAGTAACCACTTTCATCATTAAAATTGGTATAGGGCATTGAGATGAGTGAGCTGTATGTTTGATGTGCAGGAGGCATGCCAGCTCTTCCAACTCCTAATTCAATAACAGAGGGATTGGATCCCCAGATGTGTAATACCAAACCAGAAGCTTTGATATCATATCATGATAATAGTATTATGGGGATGATCAAGTGCAATTTGTCTGGAGAAATTCGCCATGCAGGGCAGGTTAATGAGGTTATGATCGCAGGAGGCCTGCCTGATCAGTTGGCTGGCAATGTAGACGAGAGAATGAGTGGTGGACTTTGTTGGGATCAGCTTCAAGGATACTGTAAGAATTCCTTAAGTCACCATAAACTTCTGCCCATATCCTCCAACTTGATTGAAGGAATGGCTGCCAAACATTCCATTGAAGATCAGCCAGGGCCTTCCAGTAGAAGCTGGAGTAAACTTAATCAATTATGCGAGAGCAGGCCGATGAATGCGACGAGAAAGGAAGCTGTCATGCCTTTGTCGGGACCTGTAGAACGCAACAACACAGATATTAGTTACAGCGAACTGTCACAATATTTTAGCATGCCCATTACACAGGCAGCCAAAGAACTTAAGGTTGGGCTGACTGTTCTCAAGAAAAAGTGCAGGGAGTTTGGAATTCCTCGATGGCCTCACCGGAAGATGAAAAGCCTCGAGAGTCTCATTCATAATATTCAGGTACTCCAACATTCATTATATATTCTTGCATAGTATTTGTTTTGTAATTTGGAATGCTTAATGGAATGCTTAATGGATATTTCTCCTCACAGTCTACTCTGACTACCTCACTGCTGCTCGCAAGAACATTCAGTGCCCTGGTGGAACTGTGCAGAAGCACTCGATGTGGCAGCAAAGCTTAGCGCTGCGAGATCGTTGGCACCAATTCAGTTGGTCTGGAAAATCAAAAGGATGCTCCGAGAAGTGCCTCTCGGAAGCTGTTGCAGTGGTACATGAATTCGCCATGGAAGTCATTCGCCGTCGAAGAAGCGAGATTAACAAAGCCCGGCGCGGATTCGAAGTCGTATCAGTGGGACCTGACACATGGCGAGGGCCTGACACATGGCGATTTTTTTAATTTTATGATTATGATGTCATCTTGCCACATGTCGAGTGAAATCCAGATAACAAACCCCAATGTTGACATCATGTCCTATCAACCAATCAGCGGTTTAGAAAAATAGATTTTTAAAAAAATTAAAAAAAATATTTTGCAAACCCCAAAGTATGACTTAGGAAAACAGGTTTGATTTTTTTAAAACGCGTCAAAATACACCAGCTAATGCCCAAAGTCAACGCTGTTTGAAATCGAACGATTGCAATATACCAGCCGGAGGCAGGTATAATAACGTATGGCATGTGATATGCCTTTCAAATGTGCATATTGCATGCTACGCCAAGTTCGAAGTTCGTATGTTGCAAGTCTTTCAAACATGCATATCACATGTCACACCAACTTTGAAGTTTGCATCTAGATACAATTTTGAAGATCACATGCGTGTCACCGTCACCGTCACGTCTTTAAGAAAGTTCAATTTTTGTTTCTAAGCGCCCTTTCGCATGTATTCATAATATTGAATTTTGGTAAACCTATGATGAAAACAAACAATCAAGCCCTTTTAAACAATGCAATGTGATCTTTTCATTGGCCCACCCTTAGTGCTTTTTCTTTCAATCGACGTCATTTATTATTATATCGACACTACATTGGCATATATGCTTTCTTATTATGCTAACATCAAGGGTTGGGGTTGCATTTAGGCAAAATCATTATTCTTCCACTAACAAGTTTGAACATGGGTTTGAAGAAAAACTTCAATGGTAACGATTGTTTATGTTTAATTTGCCCTAAATATCCTCTATCTTAATAGCTGGACTTCATGGATGAATAAATTTCTCATACAAATTTTGATTGATGAGCAAATCTACCTAGAGCATAGAAGATACTTACTAAGATCTCTAAGAGTGGTTATGCAATTAAAGTTAGTTTTACCTCGATAGTATTTATAGCCTAAGAATTTTAGCTTGCCCAATTTATGAGATCATAAGTACATTTTATATTTGCAGACTTTCGAATCAAGTTCTTAGAGGGTTCAAAATGATTGAAAACATATAGATAACTTATTTTGTGTCTCAAAATATAAATTCAATCTCAAGTCATAATTGTGCTCAAAATAATTTTTTAATGGAAATAGAAGGCCTAATTAAATTGAGCTTCTTCTCAAATGGGATACTTGCCATGCATCTTTGTTATACAGTCATTCAAGATGTTGACTAAAATTAGTGTGATCTTTATCCCATTGAAATATTTTAATCCATGAAAATCACCAACTATCATTTATAACACCTGACATCTAGCACATGTTGACAACACTAATTGATGATTAAACACAATTATGATTGAACCCATGGTGCACAAATGATTTGATGAACCTAGATGAACTTGAAAATGCTTCAACGCATGGCCAATACATTCAAATCAACGTGACACAAGAGAGAGAAATGCATGACCCATGGAATGAAATAAGTGCAAAATCAACAGATTTGAGCTACAAATTGACTTGATAAAGCAAATGTCAAAGATCGGTATGAGGAAGAAAATGAACTTGCATTCAATAAGAAACAATCCATTTATCAATGAGAAATCCTTTATCAAGCTTAAAATAATAAGGTCTCTTAAAACATAGCATAATTTTCAAAAGGTTGAATTTGAAAATTCAAAGAGAGGAGTCCTACAAGTCAATTAACTAGGGGATTGTTGAGGCCTCAACAAATGGTGACACACTAGGGAAAGCCAAAATATTTGGAAATGTGTTATTGCTACCTTGAGAAATTCAACTATTTTCCTTCAACATCACCTCAGCTTCAAAATTGAATCAATGATAGCTTTGCTAACATCTAGACAAAGAAAATAGAACCATCCTAGCAACTAGATATGATGGAAAATCGAAATATGTAGAGATAGTATTGTAGAAATTAAAAAAGACAATACATGTATGAGGTTGGAGGCAGGGAAGCAATTGACGAGAGAGAATAAGGATGAAGATTCTAATAGGGACAAGCATACCATGGATAAGACCTACTTCGAACAACACAACTACTAGACTTTGACTCGACTAGATATAGAGAGAAAAGGGACTTTAAATCTCTATGACTATGTTGGGTTCGAACCTAGAATTTTTGGTTTCATAGACAAACATCTTATCCATTGGGCCATGGTCTCATAATTGAAGTTGGTATGTTTTTCCTTTTATGTTTGTAATTTGTTATAGTTTGATCATTTGACAATCACCCATGGTATTGCGGAACAACATCTACTTGTACAAATTGTGTTAATTTTGCTTCATTTATTTTAACACATTTGAATTTTGCATTATTACAAAATTATAGATATCGCATTTCGTTCTTGAATAACTACCAATTGTTTTCCTTTAATGCATAATTTAACAAATTTAACATCATATAGACACATTATAACTAGTTTTTATTATATTTATTTGTGTTTTAACCAACTTATTTGAGATTTTTTTTTTAAATTGCAAATTCCATAAAAAGACATCTAAAACTTCAATGTTTATGATTCCTTGAGAACTAAATTAGGCATCATAGTAATTATTTGAGATATATTTTTCAAAAATAAAAAGAGTGTGTATAAGTATTGATGTTAATGCTTTAAAATTATTTTTAAAAATACCATTATGTAATTATAATAACTTGAATAATATTTAAAATTTTGAGTTTGGTTAATTTCTAAAATGTTTCTAGAAATTCATTATTATATTTAAATTTACAACACATTGAAATTCTAAAAACATTATACATATTATGTATTTAAAAATATATATTATCATATTCGCATACATATAAATACAAAGTATATATACATTCTTAAATTATATTAATAAAAAATCTATATAAAACAAATAAAATTAGCAACAAAGTTGTTGATATCTATTATAAATATTTTAATGTATTAATTATGCACAATCCTACTACTCCATGCTTTTAAAAATTAAAATAAACAATACTTTTAGACCTTGCATAACCACCAGGCCTCTTGTAAATACAACATGAAATCTGAACAGTACAAATTGGGACCATAACCAACACACCAAAGCATGACCTTAATGATCCATCTACGCACAAAATTTTATAAGCTGGCATTGAAGTTGTTTAATATATTGTGGGTATTGTCCAAGAATTGTAGTTATTATAGCTTTTGTGAATTCTCTCAAAATAGATAAAGTTTGTCCTGATTTAAGAAAAAATACCAATCTAAGAGATTGGCAAGACGTTCTAGTTGGATGGAAAATTGCTTGGAGTGCTACATTGTTGTTTAAAGAGTTTTTGGAATTTTTTTTTATTAATGTATATTAAGATTAATTACCAAAGTGAAATTAGTAGCAAAGTGTAGCCAAGTTATGGGCTGTTGTGAGGAAACCAGAATTTGTTGTGAGTGAGCGTGTGTGGAGGAGCTTCTTGGCTGACTGCCCGTTTGTGTTGAAGAAGAAAAATTGTTGAAATTTAATTATGACTTGCCATCATTGAAGTAAGCAGCCATTATGTTGGGCGTGAGTGTGAAAGGAGAATCACTTCAAAGTGAGATCGTTGCTCACCGTTTTCATTTCACATGATGAGATCACAGTAAATTAATTTTGTTTACAAAAAGAAATCATTATTTTTTAATTATTTTTCTTGCCTATTCCGCCAAGGTGAAGCTCATCCCCTGTTAGAAGGTTTCTCCTCTCGTGAGTATGAGAGTGTTGAGCGTGTTGTATGAGAGCTGACCCTTGCCCATTCGCTGCGTTGGAGCTCAACGGTCTGGTGAAAATAGAATCTTAAGGAGAAAAATCGTTGGTCTTGTCTTTTTTTTTTGAAGGCTATTATTTTTTTTACACGCCGGCGCTTCTCCCATAGCCATCGGTACATCGGCGGCGCCTCCACCAGCAAACTCAGAGGGCCGATAATGCCTATCAGTCAGCATAAAAAAGCGTCGGTGTGCTCCTGCCTTGGATCTGACCTTAGGGAAATTTTCACTGACGTCGGATCTGGGCAAAGACAAAAGCGCTGAGCTGTTGCCTGGTTTGATAGTGAAAGAGGTGAGCCGCATTTGTTTTTCATGTTTGGCTAAAATTATTTGCCTTACAGTTCTGTAAAAATGGTGGGCGTGTCTCTGGTCGATTTATATATTACTGAAGCATCAAAATTGGCTGGGGATAATTATGTAAATTGGAATTTCAAGCTAATTATTGTACTTGAAGCTCTCGATTTGTGGCCAATTATGAAAGGGGATGAACAAAAGCCTGCAGATCCTTTGTCGATCTCATATTGGAATTCGTGGGAAACCCAAGCAAAGGTGTCGATTCATATGTCGGTAAAAGACAATATAATACCTCACATCATAAATTGCAAGACATCCAAAAACACATGGGACAAACTCAAAGGTTTGTATGAGACGTCTGACTCTAATAGAATTTTGTTTTTAAAGACCAAATTATTGTCACGTCCCCATGCCTCCGGTCGGCAAAGAGGACGCGACCCATACTTGATCCGACGGGGCTAAGAGCCCATGAACATGAAAATTCATAAAATTTGCTAACATAATGCTGCCGGGAATGCATTATGGTAAAACATGCACAAATGCCATTGCATAACACACACAGATGCATTCATTTAACATACACAACGGAAACATCATACATTGAAGCCAGCATTCATTTATCATGTTCATTTCATTTTCATTAACAGAATTTACAGTTGCAGAAATAAAAATGGATAGGATGACTTATCTTAGGATGAATCCGTTCCGCAACCAGCTACGTCGCTGCAACGTTCCACCCAACCATAGGCCAGCGTGCTCCTTAATCTCTCAGCAACGCTACCACCCCCGAGCTGGGCATGATTCTCCAAGGAATAAGGGAACAAGCAGGCTTACACATAGCCAGGGATGCACAAAACACAGCCAAGCCAACACAGTTGGGTTTATCAGGCCATTAAGGAGTTGGAGAAGGCAAATTGCTAAGCTGGTGAGTTCATTACAGAGCCAAGGACACCTACACCAAAACTAGCCTGACCTCTAAGACACCCATCCACACCCAACACAAGGAATCAGTCCCTTCTCTGCTACACAGTCCCTCAGGCCCTGCATTCCCTTCCAGTGCTATTCAGGGGTGATGGAGAAGAAGGCCAGCCCTCTAGCTCTGTCTGTGTGGTTCCAACCACCAGGTTTATCAAGCAAAACTAAACCCACATCCTTGCTCCCAATACAGTCCGAAGACCAACCATTGCCCTCAGGCAATTAAATCAACTGTCATAGCTTAAACAGGAAAATGACTTCTGAGTCATTATTGGCCCTATCGTGGCCAAAATGACTCTCAGGCGAATTTACAACAGTTCCCAAATGCAATAGCAACCCAAGTACAACAGGGGAAAATCAGCAGTTCGTCAAGACAATGAAGCCACGGGGAGACTTACACAGACCATGCGGTAAAAGAAATTAACAGAATTCCGACCTGGGCATGAGTAAAAATCAATGCCAAACCCATAGTTCAGCTCGTGAGGCAAAGATACAGCTGCACCGTCCACCAATCCGCAGAAGAAAATCACGTGGGTAAGACCCATAAATTCCTGTGCGTGAGGAAGCAATCCGACCCAATGAGGAAAGGAACAGACAATGGAGGCCCTACGTGAGGAAAAATAGCTCCGTTTTTGTCCGTGGATGCACAAACAACAGGAAGGACGCGAATTTGTAGTTCGTGGGTGCTCAGCAACTCGTGTAGAGGAAGAAGAAAATCTACGTGAGAGTGATAGTCGTTTTTCCTTTCCATTCAGAAGTCAACTATGGGTGGAGTGTGCGTGGAGGCATGGACTGACAGTCCTGCCACCCCACTCCCAAAACAATTAACTGCCATAACTTCCCTCAGCTACCAGCAGAAATTATTAACTGAAGGTGGTTGGGATAAAACCAAGGAAGATGACACATGGGTTTTTCCCCCTTTTGGCTCAAGGTTTGACAAATTCTCCCCCACACATCCTTATCCTTGGGAAAATCATACCCCATTCGATTTAGTTGCCGCGACCGTAGCTGGTTGTGTTCATTTTAATTATAGATGCATATTTACATGATGACCAACATAATATATGCCGCATGCCCCCGATATACCATCGGTGACCATTTAAATCCAAGGCATAGCATTGCCGATCAATGGTGGGGCCTTGGCCTTTAGCTCCACACCACAATCACTTACAATATATACATCATATACATCTAATGTAACGGGGTCAAAACCGGGACATTACAATTATTGTCTATAAAGATGGATGTGAATGAAACTATGAATAAATACCTCTCCTGCATCAAAGACTTCAGAGATAATCTGGGTGACATAGGTGAAGAAGTATCTAGTATTGGCTTGGTATCTATCACATTAAAAGGTCTTTTTCCATATTACAAAGTGTTCATCTCAGCTCTTGCAGCAAGACAGACCCCCCCTACATTTACAGAGCTCGGCGGAATCCTGATACAAGAAGAAGAGCGAATGATGATTTATGAGACGAAATCTCGGTCTGCAGATCAAGCATTGATGGCAAGAGGCAAATACCCACAGAGAGGCAATCATTGGAATCCACACAGAGGCAAGTTTCGTGAAAGACATAGAGGTATGTCACACATTGACTCTAGTACTAATAAAGAGGTTGTATGCCATTATCGTGGCAAATCAGGTCACATAGCTAGAGATTGTTTTAAAATTATAAACAATGACACAAACAACAGATACATAAAACATAATGGAAATTATGTTAGAAAAGACACCCCGGATGTCAATGGATTTAAAAACCTAAGACTGTTTATATCTGAACATGCTTTGTCTGCTGAGATAGAAGATGAAAATACATGTTTCATAGATTCAAGTGCATCTTCCCATATGTCCTGTAATAGAGATTGGTATGATGAGTATTGTGAAAATTTTGATGGCACACACATCTATCTAGGTGATAACAGGTATCACAAAGTCCTAGGTTATGGAGTGATAAGTGTTAACCTACCCGATGGACAATTTAAACATATACATAATGTGATGTATGTCCCTGGCATCAAAAATAACTTAATATATGTTTATGGTATCACCGATAATGATATGAAAGTTGAATTTGATAAATATAAGTGCCATGTCAAAGATGTTCAAGATCATTACAGGGTTATAGCGACAGGATCCAAACTTGGTGGATTGTATAAGCTAGATGCATTTAAGAGAAACCATCAGGCACTAGCAGCATCATCTATTTCAGATGTCGAATTGTGGCATCAAAGGTATGGACACCTCAATCATAATGATCTCATGTTATTACAGAAAAAGTCGATGGTTGAGGGTCTTCCTGTCATTAAAAATGATCATATTGAATGTGCTGCATGTGCACTTAGAAAACAACACAAAAATGAATTTTCTAACCATGAAGAGAAGAGACAGACTGAACTCCTTGAACTAATACACACTGATGTATGTGGACCTATGCAGACCATATCACTCAGTGGTGCATGGTATTTTCTGATATTTGTTGATGACAAATCCAGGTTCACATGGGCTTACTTCATCAAAAGGAAAAGTGATGTCTTCGAATACTTCAAGGAATTCAGAATCAAAGTTGAGAAGCAGACAAGTAAATACATTAAAATCCTCAGATCGGATCAAAGTGGTGAGTACACTTCTGGAGCTTCTAGAAGATACTGTACATAAAATGGAATCAAACAACAATTCACAATCACTGATACACCTCGACAAAATGGAGTTGTTGACAGGAGAAACAGAACACTGGTGGAATGTGTTCCCAGCATGCTCCAAGGTAAAAACATTTCAAATGGATTTTGGGCTGAAGCAATTAACATAGTTGTTTACTAAAAGAATAGGAGTCCAACAAAGAAATTATAACTTCAAACCCCCTTTGAAGCATTTCATGGCTACAAACCTGAAATTAGTCATTTAAGAATATTTGTCTCTAGGGATTTTTCATACATACCTAAAGATGACAAAAGGAAATTGGATGCAAAATCCATTGAGTGTATCTTTGTTGGCTACTGTGATGATCAAAAAGCATATAAACTCTTTCATCCTAGTTTGCACAAATTGATTGCTAGTAGAGATGTTTTATTTCATGAAAATACAAATATATGTAACAGGATGAATAATGCTGATGAAGAACTGATCCCATATGAGCATGTCAGAACAGATAAAATTCTTCAAAAAGTGCAGGATCAGCAACAGGTGTAAGAACAACAACAATTTCAGGAACATGAATCAAGCATGAGTGATACTGCCTCATATGATGAAACAACAGAAGATAGAATAATCATGGATGGAACTCCAACAAGTACTGTAGTACCTAAAATGTCAACTCGTCAAACTCATCCTCTAGTAAAGTTTAGAGATTATGTCTTGATGACTAGTATATTGAATGTCATAGAACCATTAAATTATGAACAAGCCAAAGATAAGGAAGAATGGGTAACTGCAATGGATGAAGAATATAATTCTATTATGAGAAACAAAACTTGGGATTTAGTAGAATTACCCAAAGATAAAGTCCCCATAGGATCAAAATGGCTATTCAAATCTAAACTTAAAACAGATGGTACTATTGACAAATTTAAGGCAAGATTAATTGCTAAGGGTTATTCTCAACAAGAGGGGATTGACTTTGAAGAGACATATGCATCAGTAGCTAAGTTAAACACTATCAGATTTCTAGTTGCATTAGCTACTAAACATAAATGGAGAATACACCAGTTAGATGTCAAATCTGCTTTTCTAAATGGTGATTTAAAAGAGGAAGTATACTTAGTGCAACCTGAAGGATTTGAGCAGAAAGGACATGAGCATCTTGTGTGCAGGTTAAAGAAAGATATCTATGGACTGAAATAGATTCCTAGATCATGGTATATAAAGATTGACACCTTCTTCAAACAACAAGGATTTCTCAAAAGCAAAAATGATTCAAGCTTATATACTAAATCAGATAAACAGAGAAATGTTTGCCTTATATCCCTATATGTGGATGATCTTATGATTACAGGTGGATCATATCAATTAGTTGCAGATATTAAAAGTAATTTGTCACAGGAATTTGAAATGAAAGACCTTGGTGACTTACATTGTTGTTTAGGCATTGCTTTTTGGAGAGAATCTGGTAAAACATTCATCACTCAAAGCAAATATGCAAGGGAAATACTTGACAGATTTCAAATGATTGAATGCAAATCTGTATCCACTCCTTTGGATCAAAATGTCAAATTATACAATAGTGACGGATCTAAAGAAGCTGGTGGTACTTTGTATCGTCAACTAGTGGGTATTCTGAAATACCTCATTACTACAAGGCCAGGCCTATCATATTCTGTAAGCATCCTTAGTCAATTCTTGGCTAAGTCGTGTGAGACACATTGGAAAGCTGCAAATAAGGTCCTAAGATATTTAAAAGGAACTGTTAATGATGGTCGTTTATATACTGATGTATCTGATGTTCAGTTGGAATTTTACTCTGACTCTTATTGGGCAGGAAATCCCGATGACAGAAAATCCACTTCTGGATATGCTTTTACATTGGTTCAAGAGTCATATCATTGAGCAATAAGAAACAACCAAATGTTTCTTTGTCATTCACAAAAGCTGAATATAAATATTTAACCAGTGCTACTTGTGAAGCTATTTGGTTGAGACGCATTCTTGAATATGTTGGAACACAACAAAAACAAGCTACCAGAATCCAATGTGACAATCAAAGCTCAATTAAGCTGGCACACAATCCATTCTATCATGCCAGATCCAAACATATTGAGTTGTAGCATCATTTTGTTAGAGAAAATATTGAGTCTCAAGAAATTGAACTCATCTATTGTAATACAAGTAAGAATGTTGCTGATATTTTTACTAAACCAGTTGGAAGGATCCACTTTGAGGATCTTAGGAAGAAATTAGGTGTTTTCAAGAATCCATTTCTGCATTAAGGGAGGTTGTTAGATATAATGCATCAAATATATTTGTATGTTTTCTATATCTAGGCTTCTTGTTCAAACAACTCCTATGTTGTAGGATCTGATCCACATTTATTGGATCTATATTTGCTTATCTCTTAGCTATATATGTAAGCTTTATTTATTAATACAATTGAGTTGAGTGTTTCTCCTCCTATCTCTCTGAGCGAGCCTTTGTGCTCTGTTGGTTTCCTCCTTGTTTCTTTAATTGATAGATGAGAAGTGACAAAGACAAAGCAATGTTCTTGATCAAATGTAGATGCTATGGAATCATTAAGCTAGGTTATATTTTAGAGGATCTTTGTTGGATACAATTATTTGAAGATACATAACTACTATGCATTTTGACGAAAAATCAATATGATGATTAGCATAAGAAACAAGTCATTGATGTCAAGCAAACAAGAACACAAAAGGATTCTTAAGAGCGAGCATGCTTGATAAAAGTAACTTAGAGGTACTTGGAAAACAAAACCAACCATCAAACAACAAAATATCTACAAAATTAGTTGTTGATTGGAAGTGGGTTATGGTTGTTTCCTGGCTCAATATTAGCTATAAGGAGGGACAGTTGAAAAGAGAAAATGGAAACATTGTATTCAAAAGGGGACTTGTAAGGAAAGAGAATCGTCTTTGAACAAGGTTGATGAGAAATATAAGGAATAAGGCTAAATATTTTTACAATAAAAATTGTATACTTTAATATAATATAAAGGAAAGTGTCAAATGGTTTTCATAAGTTAGGAGGTCTTAAGTTCAGTTAAGTTATAAAATGTGGTGAATTTAGAATGATTAATCTATACAACTAGATAAAATTGTGTCTTATATTATTAAGAGTATGGCAAGTTAAAAAATGTAACTTCCTTTGTATCAATTTTTTTTTATAAATTTACTCCTTTTACTTAGTGCTTTTAGATGACAAAGTTTCACTGTAAAAGTTGTTAAATCTATTGGATTTTAATATTATTCATTTATTTTTAAAACTAAAAAATGCAATTTATTTTAATTAATAAATTGTTTTGGAAAAAATATAATTTATCCTACATTTTAGATTGAGTTTTTTTAAATATATCTTATTATATATACAATTTAAATTATTTATGGATAGAATTACTTAACCTTTTTCTACACATAAAAACTAAAAAAATGTTACATAACAACTTAAATTATTTATGAATAAAGCTATTCAACCTTTTGAAATTAAAAGTCATAACAATTTAAATTATTTATGGATAAAATTATTTAACCTTTTTCTAAACATAAAAACTAAAAAAAAATGTTGCATAATAACTTAAATTATTTATGAATAAAGTTATTTTTGAAATTAAATTATCAAAAAAAGCATATTATAAAAAAACACCATGTTTACTATTTTTTATTTGTAAATTTTCATTTAAAAAATACTACTTTATATAACACCATGCCTGAGGTTTTTTCTTGGTGGGTTATAGAGTCTTCAAGATTGGAGACGGGGTAGCCAAGTGGGGTAACCAAGTGGAGTCGATCCACGAACCTATTAGACGAACCTATTAGACTTACAACGGTGGATGTTGAACCCACTGAAACACTTTAAGAAACAATAAATTAAATAATACAAGAATAAATGTATGGCATAACATTTACAACGTTGTACAGTGCTTCGTTTACGTCACTCTCTTTCAAGCTGATCTTCCAGCAAAAGCATCAATCAAAGACAAAAAGAAAAGAAAACATAGCACTGAATATACCTTGAGGGCCAATAATGTGTAGAGAATTCTGCCATCCGGTAGCCCAAACCTTGGGATCCTCCACAACAAACACAAATAATGTCGAAATAGCCAGTAATAGCATGTTATAGTAGGCTAGATATGGTTCAAAAGAAACACCCCCAACCCAAGCATGTATGGATGGTAAAGCACACCCTGACCTTGCTGGAAAATTTATATTGTTGAACGAAGACCACCAGTGCTTGAAAGTTACACAAATGACCAAACAATTAAGAAAGAGTCAATATTATAAGAAACATAAGTATAATATACTGAGGCTCGGTAGAGAAACTAACTTGAGAATACTTTGTCGAAGGAATCCTTTTATCCCTCATTGCTTTGAGAATACTACACAAAGGAAATGTGAAGTTAAAACATTATTGAAAAGGAATGACCTTAACCAATCTAATAGAAAACAAGTAATCGAGTACTGGTTTTCTACTAGAAGGGATCCCACCTCTTTTATATAAGTCCCCATAGTTTGATTACAAATTTTATATGCTCGTACATGAGATGGGAAGCCCAGTAGGCCTACACCCTAGGGGGGGTTTCATCACAATTTCCTAGTAATTTTTGTCTTTTTATCATCAGCCCCAAACAAGGTTGAAGAGGTATAAAGTCAGATAGAAAGTGTCCATATAAAACCTTGGTATTTTTTAAGGCTTACCATACCATTTCCTTTCAAATTAGAGACCATTTGGTGAAATTTGCAACCCTCTAGAGTCATGACTAGTTAAGCTTAAATTTTGCCCAATTTGTAATTTTCTCCAAAATTCCAAAAAAGGGACATTACAGTGGTATCAGAGCATGTTATTGGAACCTATTAAATTTATGGATGACAGGTATTAATTTAAGAAACTCATGAAATCATATTTTGATTATGCGACCAAGCAACTTATGCAAGGGTTCGAATTGATGGCTAGCCAACTTTGGGGTAAGCTATCAACAGTGGGTAGTAGTAGTTTCCATCACAGAGAGACACATAAGACAATTATTTTTGAAGACTTTGATGATTGGTTGTATGTATTTAGGCACAATAAGTCATATTTGAACTCATTAAGGAACAATCAGAAATCCACAAGTATGGAGGAGACCAAGGAGCCACCAAGTTTGGTGGGGGATGAAGTAGAAAAAGAGTTACACCAAGAGTATCGAAATTCACTCCTAAGTGAATTTTAAAAAAATGAGGAAACATTAAATGAGAATGAAGAAGAGTACCTTCAAACTATTTAATATAATTCTAAGACACATTCTACTATGGACATGGACCAAAGGGAATCTACTGATGGATGCTTGAACTGTGAACAAGTACCTACTGATGGGTGCTCACAACTCTATGTTGGTGGCATAGAGATAAGATTTGAAAATGTTGTTGCAAGAAAAATTTATCATGAAAATAAAGATGAATACATTGTAGTAGCTAGTGAAGAACCAAGGTCAACTTCCCCATCACCACTTGAGCTTCAAGAAGTTGATCAAATCAAGAAGAAAGAAGAGGAGGAGGTTCACTCCCATGAACCATCCTTCATTGAAGGGTATTTTAAGATGAGTGAAATTAATATACATGAGGCCCTTAGCATACTCAATGACACTAAATCATTGGTGTGAAATTCTTGTTGGAAAGTTTCTTCATTGGAGGATCCATCTTTCCTTGAAGACATGGAGAAGATTCAAAGAGAAATGTGCAACATTGAAGGTAATTTCATGTCTTTTCTTTTTGATAGAAACAATTTTTTTGAGCTTAATGAATGGTTACATGAAGCATATTTGAATAATAACAAGGATATTCATAAGCTCAAAATTCAAAATGATCAAATTCTTGAGAGGTTGCAAGATACTTGTTCTTCCTCCTATGTTTCAGATTGTCATATGGAAGATTGCTTGGAGGATTCTTATGACATGAGGGATCATGAGAAACATGTAAAATTTCAGGTCCTTGATGTGTTTGAAGATGATATTGATGAGATCCAATCACTTGTGTTGGAAGAGGAACTTGAGTTTCATCTTGAAAATGGTTACACACTTTTTGAAGAAGTGCATGATTCCACTACCTTGGAACAAACCTATGAGGAAAGATTTTCATTTTTTAGGGAGGTGCATGTTCCTACCCCTATGTATCCTTCACATGATGAAAATTTTTCACTTTATGATCATTTGTAAGTTGTTTCTTTCTCCTACATCCTCCACTTGCAAATTTTGCAGCATTCATCCTAATGAAGTATGGGTGAAAGGTTTCTTTTTTATGGTGCCACATGAGTAGTATGAAACTCCTATCTCTCCTTTTGATGATGACATGACTAGAGAACATTATTATTTGCATTTTCAGCAACAAATTTTTTTCATCATGATGATATACATATTCATGGGTGCATTGATGAGACTTCTTTGAGCCACTTTAAGTCGTCATGTTTTCTTTGCTCCTTTGGTTCAGATTTTGGTGGAGGTTCTTCATTCACTTCTTGGATGAAAGAACACATGGATGATTATTATTTTGATGCATATAAAATTCTTTTGGAGCAGCATTTTAGGACATGGGATCCTCACCTATGTCAGTGGAGCATATTTGATATAATACTTGATGCTTGTGTGTATAGGCCACATAATGATCTACTTACTTGGATGTATAAGCACTTTCATGATTCTTTGATGAGGTACCTTCTTGATGTACATTTGTATGATGTTGTTATATACTTTCATTATCTATATTTTGTACTCGTGATGTTTGAAAGGGTGCAATACAAGAAACGAGATCCTGGAATTGCTTGGTTTCATCTCACTTGGAGTAGTAGTTCAATTGTTGGTTTGAGAAAGCAAACCAACCTTCAGTTGATTCGGTTCATCTTTGTAGAGCAGTGTTCTAGTTTCCTATGTGAGAGACCTTTTGAGAGATGGATTCAATTTTCACAATCTTGGTGTTCGTGGAATTTCATCATAGAAATTTTACACCATGCATGTATCAGGATCAAATGGGACCATGGGATCATTTTTTGTCTCATTGGTTTCAATTTTGAGGGCAACAAGCAGCATTGGAGATTTATTCACCACTTAAGAAGATGATTGTAATCATAGTAGTGCAGCAACAATCATGGTGGTTCCTCTCTGAAATTTTCATGGAATCTTAAGAAACTCAAAGTTTGGTAACTCAGTACCGACTTCAAAGAATTATACAGAAGCAAAAAGGGGTGAAATTTCATAAAAGGTTTCCAAAATATGGAGGTAAAGAATATTTGTGTAAATTTTGTTTTTATGGATTTGATTAACCCTTTTTGTTATTGGTGATTTTATAGGATATATAAATATGCACAATACACATCTATTTACTTTTGGGAACACAAAATTGCAATACATGAGTGCCACTACTCAAATTGCAGCTGAAGAAAATTAATGAGCAGAACCATAAGAGAGCACTTGGTGCAAAGGAAGGAGTACCAAATGATGATTCAATTTGGGAATATGAAAAAAAGTTTCATAATCCAAGCTTGGCATTGCTTGAGGACAAGAAATCTTAAGTGGAGAAGAATTTCATGTCCCCAATTGAATAATACTATTTGTAAATAATGTTTCACCAACCTACTAGTTCCCTAGGTTGAGATGGAGACATAAATTTTGTAATAAGGTGATATGGGACCCAAAAGGACTTTATTTTACCATATTCACATTTAAATTGGTCACATAAATGATAAATTATAAGAAAATAAGGGGGAATGGGTTCATGAAGACACTTGGAAGCGTGTGGAGCCTTTGGATGACTAGATTCCCCACACACTTGGCATGATCTTCATCCAAATTCGAACACATGGGTAATGTAATATTATTGGAGGGTTATGTGGTGTAAAATATCATATAATGAGCCATGTAATTCGAATAGGTAAAGGATATTAAATCCCATGGAAGAGGAAGATACTAGAAGAAAAGGTGTTCCACTTGGAAGGAGATTCCATGCACTCTATGACAAAAAATGATGAAAGATTCTATCACAAGTATGAAAAATTCATACCTAATTGCAAACATATGACAAATATGACATGCCATGTGTTAACACTCTATAAAAATTTTGATTTCAAGAGATATGTGGGAAATCTGGTCCTATCAAAAAGTGTTGGGAAGGCAACCTTAGAGTTTGCAGGGAGGCTGATGACATATATGAGATAGCACTCAACCACAAGAATAGGCTGCGGTGGAAATGAAAGAAAGGACAACATAAATTGGTGGCCTAACTCTGGAAGTAATAAATATTGAAAGCGGCAAGATACTCCATGGATCAGAGATGCAGGGTAAAGCAGAGAACATCGGATGCACCAAAGGCATTAAACAAGAGTCATAATAGAAGGCTGAGATTGATCTGATGGCAGATCAATGGCGTCAAAATATTTCGCACGACGAACATGCTCGGCCAAAGGCACTTTTCCAAATTGTGAAATAGGTTAAAAGGTGGAGGAATCTAACGGTCGAGGTTGGGATCCAAGAATATCCATGGTCATAAATGATTTCGCATACTCGATTAGCAAGGAAGTAGTAGCGATTTTGGATTGTGAAAAGTGGTACAGGACACTCAGATCGACAGTTAGTACAAGAGCAGAGGGAGATCTATGGTCGTGGTTTATTTAGCTATATAAACTAGCACAGAGGGGACCAAAATCTCGCATCAAAAAAAGTGTTAGGGTCCACTCAAATCAACGGTTGTGAAGAAAATCCGATCTTGATCGACAGTCGAGCTGCACACGCACAAGGTAAGGAAGAATGTAGCATAAAGGGCCTCACATACCAAAGGCTCAGATCGCAAGGAGTAATATCCACGGTGCAAACTGCTTGGGAAGGGCATGAAGGTTACGCTGTGTAAAAGGATATAAAAAGATCCATGTGAAGTTGGAAAGGTTTGTCTTTTCCGAAGCCTCAAAGCAGTCGAATACCCAACCGCATACAAAGCACTCGCGCGGACAAACCAGGAGACTGTGCTAAAAATCAAGGTAGGCCCCTGATACCTCCTCGGTTCTATTTGAAAATGGATGTGATAGGAGAAGTAGAAGTGGTAGGGGTGAGAGATGATGCAAAACCCGAGGTCACATGTCAGAGGGGAGAGGAAAGTCTCGTAGATGAGAATGTCGATATTTTCGATACCATCTTGGTGGGAGAAGCCATTGAAACCGCAAGAGGTAAATTGGAAATCCATAAGGACGGAAGTAGAGATACCTACAATGTTTTTAAATCTTTTTTCCATTTCTTCTCTGTTGGTTGAACCCCACATTTCCCTGAGTTTGTCAAATGGTGTGCATAAAATTTCTCTGTCGCCGAAGAAGTCATTATGAATAAGTCAAATTCCAAAATCCTTTGTTCAGTCCAAGCTTCCGTCGTCCACACAACCCTACACATCCCAGACAAGTTTGTCCATATATCCCAAAACTTCCAAGGGGAAAATATTATACATTGCTTTAAATAATCTACCGATGAAAGTAGAGAAACCTTCTTGAAGGCCTATTCAAAACCTAGTAGTGAACCCATCAACCTATCATACCCTATCGACCTTAGCCAATTCAATGAAGAAACTCAGTGGTGTATATCCCTGGCCAGTTAGTTTTTCGGTCTAGATACCGACGCTTATGTCACAGAGTCATTGTTGACTCTATTGTTCGTCTTGAGTACCTATCCGACCGAACCTGAATTGCCCGGGCAATCTTGTCAGTCTTGCTGTCTTAAGTTTGATGAATTCCTAGTCGAGAACATTCATTCTTAGTTAGCGAATTTCGATGGCACTAAAGTGTTCATATTCTAGTCCTTTTTGCTGAGGATGCTTATAGCTTATAACAAAGAAGACCTACAAGTACTTGAATTGGAAATCACTAGTGATATGGCCACGGACTATTATAAGTTCATGAACCAATTGATGGTCGAAGTATACGACCTTTTATTTCAGGAAAGGTTACCTAGGGTGTTTCCTGAGATGAGGTAAATGCTACAGTTGTTAAATAGCAAGAAGATAGGGGACTAGTTCTTGACAGAATTCAAAACGACCATCAGATTGTACAACTTTGTGCATCAACCCTACATTCTGCCAGATTTTCTAACTACCAGGGTTTTCTCCCTGGAATTGATTCGAAAAAGACTCGCTGTTGAGGAAGAGCACTTCTTGAGCTATAAAAAGAGCTCAAATTTGATTTTCCCCTGGGAAGTGGGACCATACATAGTCAGGAGAAAAGCTTCTTTGCCACTGGTTACCAACTTGCTCAGAGGCATGGGGTTTTCTCTTGAACAAGCGATAAACTACGACCCTCATCAAATAATTTTCAAAAGAAGGAAATATCACAAGTGCAAGCCTTTTGAACTCACTGAAATACTAGGACTCAGGGAAGCAACAAACTGGGATGATTTCCCTAATCCTGCCCCGATGGAGACCAGCATAGAATGAAGCACTGGCTCACACCTGCCAGGAATAGCTTCTCCCCAAAGAGAATTGGTTCAAATAGTTGCAATAGACAGGGATGTCTCATCATTGGTCAGCTATTCAGTGAGTTCAGTAAAAAGAGGGGGTCCGGAGCCTATGGATACTAAAGAAGTGGACACGACCAGCATCCCCAAAAGGCAAAAAATAGAATAGGGGAAACAATTAGTGCAAGTTAAAAAGGGAAATACAAAGGGACATATGAAGAAGAAGAATATGGAGAAAAAACAGAAACAAGAAGATACTGAGGCAGCCAAATTGCAAATCCAAGAATATGTATTTGATGGGAAGACGCCAAACAGGCATGCATCCAAAGAAGACTGGTTAGGCTCTTACCGAGAAAGGGATGATAAAAATTTCAAAGAGACACCAAAGCTATATAGCGCGGCAATGCAGTTTCCTTACCCAAACGTGGCATTAAATACTATAAGGGATCATTCCACTAACACCCTTAGCTTAGCTTTAGCGATGGGAAATAAGGTGTTAGAGGTTAATGTGAACCTCTCAAAGGTTCCCACTACTGACATAAAACACCTCAACAAAGAAACTAGGGATATCTTGAATGCTATACCGCTTAAGGCCACCCTACAGATGTCCAAGCTAGAGAAAAGTAAAACAAAGACTTTGAATGTTTTGAGAAAGGTAAGAGTGGAGAACAAAGCCCTCAAGGCCCAAATCAACAATTTGCAAAATGAAGCAATACAAATAGAGGGACCACAACATGTAAGGGAGTTTTGGCTCAGAAATTGCTCAATGATAAGGAGAAAGAGATCCAAACACTAAAAAGGAATTTGAAAATCCCTGCTACCTAGCTTGCCGCCAGACAAAAGAATTGGCTGATTTCAAAAAAGAGAAAGAGACATCAAATGTTGAGCTTACCGAATGCAAAGCCAAGCTGCTAAATCTCGAAGAAAAGGAAAGGCAGTGGGGAGAAGACATCCAGCTTTTGAAGAAAACTGAACCAGAATTAAAATCCATATTAGCAATAAAAGAAAGGGAGCTTCAAGGAAGGAGTGCTGGGAGTGCAATTTAGACCGTAAGTGTAGCTGGAGAGATAGACACCAGTTCTATTTCTAGAGAAATGTCCCAGATAGGCCTGAAAGATACAGAGCTTGTTAAGTTAAAGCAGCAGATTGAGGAACTAGAAAAGGAAAAAGGCGAGGAGAGACAAGAAAAGGAAAAGATGGAAGAGAAATGCCAATGACTGATTCAACAAAATGCCAAGTTAAGGCATCAGGTGGTCGGTAAATTTTCCTTGCAAGGCACTAGACATTTGATCTGGGATCAGATCATTATAGAGGCTGACAAGTTCCGACCTTATATAGATTTCATTAAAGACCAGGAAAACGCTATGATAGAGGCCAAGAAAAAGGTCCTGACAGTATTAGGGGAAGTGTAGAAAAGACCTGTGGCAACAGCGAAAAATGTCGTTGCTTTCCTAGGCTCTTTGTGAGACAATTTGGCCAATGGGTACGGTATGCAAAACAGGGTTGTTGTTGTCTCTGGAGCTAGAAAGATAATTGCTAAGCATAGGATGTTGGAGACTGTACAAGCCAAAATAGAGGTTATTGACCACAAAGTCAAGGAGGTTATCAGGCTATTCAAATCGATGGTAGGCAGAGGGATCCCTTTCTTTTGGGAAGAGAAGGGTCCTTTATTGTCCCAAAAGGAGTATCAGGAGCGTCTGGTTCATTGCCGATTAGACAACAGCCAGCTTTGAGATATGCAACAATCAGTGTCAGGAAAGATCATTTTTTATAAGCTGGCGAGTGAATTTGAATTGTTGTTTGATTTTAAAGCCACCTGTGCCGAAGTCCCTGAGACTTCATACCCAGAAACGATGGAGCTAAAAGCACAAGAATTCAACATGGAAATTACGACTCTGCCTGGTCCTGAGCTATGGATATCCATTCAGTAATATGGGTCGGCCAAACTCAAAATGCATCCATATAACTGGAAATGACAGTATACAAGAAGTTTTCTCTGTGGGCACACCCTTTCCAATGGTCACCTCTCTCAAAACTCTGTACAACTCTCACTCGCCAGATTGAAGCATGGAAGACTCTTGTGCATTTTTTCTCCTGCAATCCATATTTCATTTTTCAGTTTTTATGTAAATCGTGGTCGATGTGTCACATAAGAGTTTGTTAGAAGTTGTTTTTCAGTTGTAACAAAGTTTTGATTCCCGAACCTTGGATTGGGAAAGTCCAAAATAGTATAAATATATCTCCTGAAGAGGAAGAAAGGGTTGGAACTGATGTAATTTTGCAGTGTATGCTTTCAAGAGTATTTTAATAAAGTTCCAGAGACAAGGTTGGCGTTTTACACAGGGATTCATGTGTTGTTTGTATTACAGTCCGTTGCTTCCTTTCTCATGTGAATGTTTTTCCAATTTATCTCTTCCAGTGTGTTTTCTTTCATGTCTAAAATAAGTGTATAACAGTTTGGAATTCATACATGCTATGCTCCATCTATTGTTTCAGATATCCACCAAAGATTTCTTCTAAAGTTAATACATAATTCATTTTCCAATGCTCTGTGTTGATGGTCTATTCATGTTCTCCTTTTCCACCAGACAATTATAATTTGACTTTGATCGAATGGCTATCTTGCCTCTATGTTGAAATCGTCTGCATAAGTTTTGTTAATTTCTGTTACACTTCTTGACTCCATCGCCCAATGGTTCTATGTCTTGTTTCAACCAATTTACAAACAATTTATAGTTTCACTTGTACATATCTGGCATTGTTAATATTTGGTGAGAGATCCCTCTTAGAAGAGTAGAAGGCCATTTCTCTCTTCGAAATTGGTTCTGTTGTTACCTTGGAGTGGGCCTTCTGCAACCTTTGGCTCAATTCCAGTGCTAAAAAAATAGCGCCGTAACGGGCGCCAATTAAAAATTATCCCTGGAGGAACGACAAGAATTGCACGATTTCAAGAAAGAGATTTCTAGGGGCAAATAGAAATTTCTGCATTCGCGAGAAGGTTGTATATTTGTCCTGCCAACTCCACACCCACTTTGACTAGTATCACACTAGGTATCCTGGCTTCCAGAAGGATCCACATGAGAGGTAACCCTGATCCCGAAACTTTGCAAAGTGTGGAAAATCCAGAAAAAATACTTAGAGATAGAAATAAAGAGAAAGTGAATTTTCCATTGTTCTGTATATCATCATCTCAAGATTTGTACAACATAGCGGAATCTGAATGGGGAGTTAGAGATGGAAGAATACTAACCAAAGCTAAATCTGAATCCGACCTAAGGAAAGTTGGGGTTAGTTCTAGTATACTGCGATCATATCCGCTTGATTCTGTGTGCCTAAACCTAGGGATCCCAGCTAAAGCTGAAGAGAGCCCCTGTTTTTTAGAACACCCAGTTTCCTAACCCCCAGTCTGCTCCCAATTGACTGACCCCAATGGCTACTTCTATATTTTCCCCATTATCCCTACCTCTAGTTCTGCACGGCCTCCCCTTGAACTACGCCCAAATAATTGCACTCTACAATGGGGAGGGGAATGTCTCAGCGAGATACCATGTGGGTAAATTTGATGATTTCATCGACTTGGAAGAGGTGGATGCTGAATATGTCAAGATGAGGCTGTTCACTCAGATTTTGTCTGGGGAAGTCGAGAAGTGGTACAAAGATTTGCCACCTAGGTCTATTTGCAGTTTTGCTGGTTTTCAAACCATTTTTTAGAAAGATGGGACGATAAACAAATCCTGTTGCAGGTCCTGTCTCAATACAACAATCTCGAGAAAGGAGTTTTTGAGTTGGTCCATGATTTTTCAAGCAGATTCATGAGAGTATACAACTCGATACCTGCTGACATCAAACCTTCACCCAGGGAGGCTAAAATTCATTACGCCGATGCATTTGATAATGATTTTTCTTTGTTATTAAGAGAAAGAAAGTCAAACACCCTCCCGACCATGTTCACTGATGCCCTAGAAGTAGAGGCCAATATGATGGCATGCAGAAAAATAAAACCGAGGGCGGAGGTTGACAGGAGGAAAGGTAGAGAAGAGACACACCCCACTACTCCTATGTCTTCATCTAGTGATGTGAAATTTGAAATGATGCTCAAAACTATGGAAAAGTTAATGGACCAGCTAACAGTGGAGTCCAAACCAACAAACCAAGAGCATATTGAACCTCAGATAAGGAATCCCAATTTAAGGAGGTCGGTTCCTCTCCCTCTCCAACCAAATAGACCAAGGGATGTGAGGAATCCAAGGAACAAATAAGAGCAGCCAATTAGGCCTCCTTTCCTTGAAAAATATGTGGCTTCCGAAGATGAGGCTGAGTCTATCAAAGATCAGATCCATCATTTCGGATATTTAGACTCTGAAATCTACTTGACTAAGGAACATAACATGTTCGCACAGGTGGATGATGAGACCCTAACGGAGGAATTGGGGTGATATCATAATGGGTATATGCATGCTATAGACGATGTCAAGAAAATCCAGTTAAGAAGTAGAGACGTTGTTATAAACAAAGGAGGGTTAAACCCAAACCAACCTTCTAGTAGTCAGACCGACCTAGGAAAAGGAAATGAGAAACAAAAGGAACCGATAGCATCTAGGGAAGTGGAAAAAGGGACTGGTAATGTGAGGGAGCTAGAGCAAACAACACCTGTGGAGCTGGGCAAAACCGCTCCCATGTTTAACCTCCAAAGCGAGCTAGCTAAGTTGAAGGTTTCAATCCCTTTCAATGAATTATTGAGGAATCAGGAATACAGGGACACTATAATGAAGATGATTGCAAATCAAGGAGAAGCTCACCCAGATATCTTGGAACTAGCTGAAGAAAACCCTACTATTATTTTGGGATCTAAGATTGACAGTGTGGACAATGAAGATGAGGAGGTGCCACTCTTTTATATGAGCTTGAATGTGCATGACATGGTGTTACACAACACTATGTTGGATTCAGGAGCCACACGTAATCTGATGCCAAAGGGAGTGGTGGAGAGTCTGAGATTGGAGATTACAAGAACTTATAAAGACCTGTATTCCTTTGACTCTAAAAGGGTAAAATGTCTGGGCTTGATCAAAGACATGGTGGTATCTTTAAATAAATTGCCATCCAAAACTGTGGTCATGGATGTTGTTGCGGCCGATATTCCCCCCAAGTTTGGTATTTTGTTGTCAAGGTATTGGACTTCAAATCTGAAGGGTAGCCTACAAATGGACATGTCCTACACAACAATTCCTACTTGAAATGAAAACAAAAGGTTATATAGTGAGAAAATATTGCCTTACATCGTGAGCAGTCAGGCTCAGCCTAAGATCCATCATGTTTATGCTATTGACACAAACTTAGGGTTGTCTATCTTCTTCAATGATATGTGTCCTTGTAACTCAAAATTTGTTGTGCCACAGAAAGGTAAAAGGGATAAAGAAGAGACTAGTGAACTGGAGGCTTTAGAAAGAAATCAGAAGGACAAAGGACTATGGAAGATGTATTTTGATGGCTCAGTGGATAAAGCGGGTGTTGGTGCAGGTGTGTACATAATCTCCCCCATTAGAGATACCAAAGCTTATTCTTACAAGTTTTTTTTTGAATGCACTAACAATGTAGCAGAGTATGAGGCCTTGTTGCTGGGCCTGCATGCGCTAAAGGATTTAGGAGCTAAAAGGGTCCAAATTTTTGGAGATTCAAAGCTTGTAGTGAATCAGGTGAATGACAACTACCAAACTAGACATTTAAGAATGAGAGCTTACCGAAATGAGGTGTGGGACATGTTCAGGAATTATTTTTCTGAACATACAGTCCAAGTGATCCCTAGGTATGAGAATACGGTGGCCAGACTCTCTGGCAACTGCAGCCGGAAAGTTTGGGGCCCCTACAGCAAGCAAGAGGAAATATAAAGCAGATATTGTGAATAGACCTTCTATACCAGACAACACTAGATATTGGCAAGTTTTCAAATATGATATGCAGATCAAGAGATTTCTGGAGTTGTCTGGTGAGTTTGTAAACACTCGTCCGAGAATTTCCTAGACGCCGAAGAGGAAGAGGAAGAGGCCGCTGGAGTAGGGAAACTGAAAGACTCTTTGGGAGGCAGCGATATAGTCTAGTTGAAAATAAATCATATTCCCAGAGGTTTGATCCCCTTAGAGTCCTTTTTTTACTAGAATGACGTAGCTAGAGATCCGAAGGTCGAGCCTACTGCAGACGCTGTCGAAGATATAAATAATGGCACTAAAAGTAACCCAAAAATTATAAAGTTGTCCAAGAAATTGTCCGCTAAAGAAAAAGAAGGGTATGTGAACTTGATGAAGAAATACATGGATGTGTTTGCGTGGAGTTATGAAGATCTCAAAGAATATGACACTTCCATCATACAACATACTATCCCAATTAAACCTGGGGAGAAACCATTCAGGAAAAAACTCAGGAGGATCAATCCGAAGCTAGTACCCATTATTGAAAAGGAAGTAAAAAGGTTATTTGATGCAAAAATAATTGTGACTCTGAGGTTTCTAAGATGGGTAGACAATTTGGTTCATGTTCGTAAAAATAATGGGGAGATAAGGTTATGTGTAGATTTCAGAAACTTGAATAAAGTTTCTTTGAAAGACAATTACCCGTTGCTCAAGATGGACCAAATCCTGTAGAGGGTGGTGGGCTCAGAAAGAATATCCACTATGGATGGTTTTTTTTGTTACAATCAGGTGAAGGTGCTACCTGAAGAAAAAGAAAAAAATGCTTTCACCACACCTTGGGGTACATTCATGTACACAAAGATACTGTTTGGATTAATGAATGCTGGAGCAACTTTCCAACGTGCCATGGATATTGATTTTGCAGATGAAAGGGAAAAATTTGTGGTGATTTACATGGATGACATTACTGTATACTCCAGGTGGGCCAAATATCATATCAGGCATTTAGAAAGGGTTTTCATTAAGTGCAGGAAGTATGGCATCTCATTAAACCCTAGGAAGTCAAACTTTGCTCTAGATGAAGGAAAGTTGTTGGGGAACATCATTTCGAAGGAAGGAATCAGGATCGATCCAGACAGGGTAAAGGGCATCTTGAGAGTAGAGGAACTGAGGAGCAAGAAGGAAATACAGTCTTTCATCGATCAAGTAAATTTCTTGAGGAGATTCATCCCTAGCTTCGCCGAAATCCTGATGGACATTACTTATATGCTAAGGAAAGATCATGAAATCAAATGGACGGTGGAATCCAAGAAGGATTTCAAAGATATAAAATAGGCCATTTCGGAGGCTCCTGTACTGGTCAGTCCAATTTTTGAGAAATATTTCTTAGTGTTCTCGTATGCTTCAGAGCATACTGTGGCGACAGTGTTGCTGCAGAAAAACAATCGAGGTGAAGAAAAGCCTATATCATTCTTCAGTAAAATATTGAGGGATGGAGAATTAAAATATAATATAATGGAAAAACAAGCTTACACTTTGGTTAAGGCCTTGAAATATTTCAGAATCTACCTCCTCCATTCCCACATAATTTCCTATGTACCCAACAACGTGGTAAAAAGCATACTTACATAGTCGGATCCGAAGGGAAAGAGAGCTAAATGGATTGCAGTGCTTCTGGAATATGACATAGAAATTAAGCCCACAAAATTGATCAAAGGGAAAGGGTTAGCTAAAATGATGACAGATTCCCATTGTGTCTCTCTACAGCTGAATTTTCTAGCTGATCAATCTGATTGAGTAGAGGCGAAGATGCAGGTGAAGCCTGATTTTTCTGCATCTCCTTGGTATGCTGACATTATTTTTGTATTGCAGAATTTACAACCTCTTACAAGGCTAAGCAAAACCAGAGCTAGATCCGTGAAATTGAAGGCTGCAAAATTTTTCATCATAGAACAGTATCTTTATTGGAAAGACCCTGGGGGAATACTGCTGAATTATCTTCTGAAAAATGAAGCTCAACATATAGTGAAGGAGTTCCATGAAGGAGATTATGGAGGACATCATTGCTGGAAAGTAACCGCAAACAAAATTATGAGGGAAAGATTCTATTGGCCTTCATTATTCTCAGATGTCTATAAGGAAACGACTAAATGCCATCAGTGTCATATTTTTGAAGCGAAAAGAAAAGTGGTTTTACTCCCCCTCAACCCTATATATGTAGAAGATCCTTTCCAGCAGTGGGGGTTAGATCTCATCGGAGAGATAAACCCAAAATCCTCGGGACAGTATAATTGGATTCTCATAGCCACTAGTTACTTCATGAAGTGGATCAAATCCATACCCACCAGAAGGGCTACAAAAGAGGTAATAATGGATTTTCTAGAAGATAATATTTTGGCGAGATTCGGCTGCCCTATGCGAATTGTGACAGACAACGCATCTGCATTTAAGTCCAAGAAGATGATCAATTTTTTGCCATAAATACTTTATAAGCCTAAATCACTCTATTGCTTATTACCCACAAGGAAACAAACTTGCAGAATCCTCTAACAAAAGTCTTGTGGGGATTATTAAGAAGGTGTTGGAGGATAACAAGTGAGCTTGGCACACGAAGTTGAAATATGCCTTGTGGGCCGATAGAATCAACACAAAGAGGGCTATCGATATGTCACCGTTTCAGTTGGTATATAGGGCCGAGGTAATTTTCCCTACCTCTCTGAGTGTTCCAGTCATGAAATTGTTACGGGACTCGTTAGATGAGCCTAATCCCATTAAAAGAAGGATCAACTAGATTATTGAACTAAATGAAGTGAGGGAAAAAGCTTATGATAAAGTCCAAATACACCAGGAGAAGATGAAGAATACCTATGACAGAAGAATAAAGGAAGATGTTTTCCAGGTCGATGACTTGGTGTTGAAGTGGGATGCCCCGCGTGACAAAAAAGGTAAACACAGAAAATTCAACCACTTTGGGTAAGCCCATACCTTATAGAGGCACACAAAGGAGACAACGCCTTCATTCTACAGTATCCAGATGGGTCACAATACGAAGGAGGCACACTGAATGGGAGGTTCTTGAAACATTACCTGGAGTAAAGGGGACTAAGGTCCATGTATCATAGTGTAAATACGATTTATGTTTTAGTCAGTACAGATGGTGAGACAGAAGATTTGAAGCCTGCGGAGAAGGCCCTAAGATCGGAAGAGGTAACCATTCTTTCAAACTATGTTTTCTTTTACAAAGTAAAATAAAAGGATGTTTTCAATGGAGTAGGCGACTAGTCTACGGGTTCTTTGCTACCTCGTTGGGAGGATAGCATCCCTTGTGGAGCCGGTTGTTAACACTCTATCAAAATTTTGATTATAATAGATATATGGGAAATCTGGTCCTGTTAAAAAGTGTTGGGAAGGCAACCTTAGAGTTTACAGGGAGGCTAATGGCATATATGAGATAGCACTCAGCCACTAGAATAGGTCGCGGTGGAAATGAAGGAAAGGTCAACGTAAATTGGCGGCCTCACTTTGGAAGTAATAAATATTGAAAGCAGCAAGACACTCCATGGATCCGAGATGTAGGGTAAAGCAGAGAACATCGGATGCGCCGAAGGCATTAAACAGGATTCATAATAGAAGGCTGAGATTGATCTGATGGCAGATCAACGGCATCAAAATATTTCGCACGATGAACATGCTCGGTCAAAGCCACTTTTCTGAATCGCAAAATAGGTTAAAAGGTGGAGGCATCTAATGGCTGAGATTAGGATCCAAGAAGATCCACAGTCATAAATGATTTCGCATCCTGGATTAGCAAGGAAGCAGTAGCAATTTTGGATTGCAAAAAGTGGTACAAGTCGCTCAGATCGACGGTCACTACAAGAGTGGAGGGAGATCTGCGGTCATGGTTTATTTCACAATATAAACTAGCACCGAGGGGACCTAAAAGTGGTAGGGTCCAACCAGATCAATGGTTGTGAAGAAAAGCCGATCTTGATCGAAGGTTGAGCTGCACACGCATGAGGTAAGGAAGAATGTAGAAAATCCAAAGGCTCGGATCGCAAGGAGTAATATCCACGGTGAAAACTGCTTGGGAAGGGTGCGAAGATTACGCTATGTAAAATGATATAAAAGGATCCACGTGAAGTGGGAAAGGTTTGTCTTTTCCAAATCCTCGAAGCCGCCAAATACCCAACCGCATACAGAGCACCAGCACAAACAAACTAGGAGACTGTGCTAAAAAGCAAGGTAGGCCAGTGATACCTCCTCAGTGCTATTTGAAAATGGATGTGATAGGAGAAGTAGAAGTGGTAGGGGTGAGAGATGATGAAGAATCCGAGGTCACATGTCAGAGGGTAGAGGAAAGTCTCGTAGATGAGAACGTTGAGATTTTCAATACCATCTTGGTGGGAGAAGCCATTGAAACCGCCAGAGGTAAATTGGAAATCCTTAAGGACCGAGGTAGAGATACCTATAGTGTTTTTAAATCTTTTTTCCATTTCTTCTCTATTGGCCAAACCCCCCATTGCCTTGAGTTTGTCGAACGGTATCCAGACAATTTCTATGTTGCTGAAGAAGTCATTATGAATAAGTCAAAGTCCAAAATCCTTTTTTCAGTCCAGGCTTCCGTCGTCTGCAAAACCCTACACATCCCAGATGAGTTTGTCCATATATCCCAAAACTACAAAGAGGAAAATATTATACGTTGTCAGAGTATCTACAGACGAAAGTAGAGAAACCTTCTTGAAGGCCTGTTCAAAACCCAGTGGTGAACCCATCAACCTGTCAGACCCTATCGACCTTAACCAATTCAATGAAGAAACTCAGTGGTGTATATCCCTGGCCAGTCATTTTTTGGGTCTAGATATCAACACTTATGTCACAGAGTCATTGTTGAGTCTATTGTTCATCTTGAGTATCTATCCGGCTGAACCTGAATTGCCCGAGAAATATTATCAGTCTTTTTGTCTTAAGTTTGATTAATTCCTAGCTGAGAACATCCATTCTCAGTTAGCGAATTTCCACGGTACTAAAGTGTTCAAATTCCAGTCCTTTTTGATGAGGATGCTTATAGCTTATAACGAAGAAGGCCTACAAGTACCTGAAATGGAAATCATGAGTGATATGGCCATGGACTATTGTAAGTTCATGAACCAATTGATGACCGAAGTATACAACCTTTTCTTTCAGGAAAGGTTACCTAGGGTGTTTCCTGAGATGAGGAAAATGCTACAGTTGTCAAATAGTAATAAGATAGGGTACCGGTTCCTGACAGAATTCGGAATGACCATCAGATTGTATGGCTTTGTGCATCAACCCTACATTCTACCTGCTTTTCTAACTGTTAGGGTTTTCTCCCTGGAATTGATCTGGCAAAGACTCATTGTTGAGGAAGAGCACTTCTTGAGCTATAAAAAGAGCTCAAATTTGATTTTCCCCTGGGAAGTGGGACCATACACAGGCAGGAGCAGAGCTTCTTTTCCACTGGTTACCAACTTTCTCAAAGGCATGGGGTTTTCTCTGGAACAAGTGATAAACTACGAACCTCATTAAATAATTTCCAAAAGAAGGAAATCTCACAAGTGCAAGCCTTTTGAACACACTAAAATACTCAAACTCAGGGAAGCAGTAAACTGGGATGATTTCCCTAATCCTTCCCTGATGGACATCAACATAGAACAAAGCACTACCTCACACCTACCAGGAATAGCTTCTCCCCATAGAGAATTGGCTCAAATAGTTGCAATAACTGGGGATGTATCATCATTAGTCAGCTATTCAGTGAGTTTAGTAAAAAGAGGGAGTCTAGAGACTATGGATACTGAAGAATTGGACACGGCTAGCATGCCCAAAAGGCAGAAAATAGAACAGGGGCAATAGTTAGTGAAGGTTAAAAATGGAAATACAAAGGGACAGATGAAGAAGAAGAATATGGAGAAAAAACAGAAACAAGAAGAGCCCGAGGCAACCAAATTGCAAATCCAAGAATATGTATTTGACGGGAGACTCCAAACAGGCATGCATCCAAAGAAGACTGGCTAGGCTCTTATCAAGAAAGGGTTGATAAACCTTTCAAAGAGACAACAGAGATATATAGCGAGGCAATGCAGTTGCCTTACCCAAACGTGGCATTAAATACTGTAAGGGATCATGCCACTGACACCCTTAGCTTAGCTTTGCCGATGGGAAATAAGGTGTCAAAGGTTAATGTGAACCTCTCAAAGGTTCCCACTACTGACATAATACACCTCAACAAAGAAACCGAGGATATCTTGAATGATAGACTGCTTAAGGCCACCCTACAGATGTCCAATCTAGAGGAAAGTAAAACAAATACTTTGAATCTTTTTAGAAAAGTAAGAGTGGAGAACAAAGCCCTCAAGGCCCAAATCAACAATTTGCAAAATGAAGCAATACAAATAGAGGGACCAGCATGTATGGGAGTTTTGGCTCATAAATTGCTCAATGATAAGGAGAAAGAGATCCAGACACTAAAAAGGAAGTTGAAAATCCCTACTATCCAGCTCGCTCAGATAGAAGAATTGGATGATTTTGAAAAAGAGAAATAGAAATCGAACGCTAAGCTTACTGACTGCAAAGCCAAGCTGATAAAGCTCGAAGAAAAGGAAAGGCAGTGGGGAGAAAACATCTAGCTTTTGAAGAAACGTGAAGTAGAATTAAAATCCATATTAGCAATAAAATAAAGGGAGCTTCAAGGAAGGAGTGCTAGGAGTGCAATTCAGTCCGTAAGTGTAGCTGGAGAGATAGACACCGGTTGTCTTTCTAGAGAAATGTCCCAGATAGGCATGAAAGATACAAAGTTTTTTAAGTTAAAGCAGTAGATCGAGGAACTAGAAAAGATAAAAGGTGAGAAGAGACAAGAAAAGGAAAAGATGGAAGAGAAATTCCAAGGATTGATTCAACAAAATGCCAAGTTAAGGCAGCAGGTGGCCGGTAAATTTTCCTTGCAAGACACTAGACATTTGAGCTGGGATCATATCATTATAGAGGCTGACAAGTTCTAACCTTATATAGATTTCATTGAAGACCAGGAAAATGCTATGGTAGAGGCCAAGAAAAAGGTCCTGACAGTATTAGGGGAAGTGCAGAAAAGACTTGTGGCAACAGTAGAAAATGTCGTTGCTTTCCTAGGCTCCTTGTCAAATGATTTGGCCAATCGGTACAGTATTCAAAACAGAGTTGTTGTTGTCTCCAGAGCTAGAAAGGTAATTGCTAAGCACAGGATGTTGGAGACTGTACAAGCCAAAATAGAGGTTATTGAGCACAAATTCAAGGAGGTTATCAGGCTATTCAAACCACTGGTAGGTAGAGGGATCCCTTTCTTCTGGGAAGAGAAGGGTCCTTTATTGTCCCAAAAGGAGTACCAGGAGCATCTGGTTCATTTCCGATTAGACAACGGCTAGTTTGGAGATATGCAACAATCATTGTTAGGAAAGATCATTTTTGATAAGCTAGCCATTGAATTTGAATTGTTGTTTGATTTTAAAGCCACCTATGCCGAAGTCCCTGAGACTTCATACCCGAAAACGATGGAGCTCAAAGCACAAGCATTCGACATGGAAATTGCAACTCTGCCTGGTCCTAACCTATGGAGATCCATTCACCAATACAGGTCAACCAAATTCAAAACGCATCCATAGAACTGGCAATGACAGTACGTGAGAAATTTTCTCCATGGGCACGCCCTTTCCAATGGTCACCTCTCTTAGAACTCTACACAGCTGTCACTCGCCAGATGGAAGCATGGAAGACTCTCATGCATATTTTCTCATGCAATCCATATTTCATTTTTCAGTTTTTATGTAAATCATGGCTGATGTGTCACCTAAGAGTTTGTTAGAAGTTGTTTTTCAGTTGTAACAAAGTTTTGATTCCCGAACCTCGGATTGGGAATGTCCAAAATAGTATAAATATATCTCCTAAAGAGGAAGAAAGGGTTGGAACTGATGTAATTTTGCAGTGTATGCTTTCAAGAGTATTTTAATAAAGTTGAAGAGTTGAGGTCGATGTTTTACACAGGGATTCATGTGTTGTTTGTATTACAGTCCGTTGCTTCCTTTCTCATGTGAATGTTTTTCCAATTTATATCTTCCAGTATGTTTTCTTTCATGTATGAAATAAGTGTATAACAGTTTGTAATTTATACATGCTATGCTCCATCTGTTATTTCAGATATCCACCAAATATTTCTTCTAAAGTTTATACAAAATTCATTTTCCAATGCTCTGTCTTGATGGTCTGTTCATGTTCTTCTTTTCCACCAGACAATTATAATTTGACTATGATCGAATGGCTATCTTCCCTCTGTGTTTAAATCGTTTGCATAAGTTCTGTTCATTTCTATTACACTTCTTGACTCCATTTCCCAATGGTTCTATGTCTTGTTTCAACCAATTTTACAAACAATTTATAGTTTCACTTGTACATATCTGGCATTGTTAATATTTGGTGAGAGATCCCTTTCAAAAGAGTAGAAGGCCAGTTCTCTCTTCAAAAGTGGTTATGCTATTACCTAGTAGCAGGCCTTCCACAAGATTTGGCTCAATTCCAGTGCTAACACCATGGATATAAATAGCCACCAATATGTCAAATTTGGTATTTATAGGAATCCAATCAAATTGGGGAAATAATTGGAGCATGAAGAGGAAGACAAGTGTCATGAGAGTTACTAAACCACTAAGATGAGTTGGAGGAATTACATGGAGGGAAATTAGACCTTAAAATGCATCATGAAGTTAATAAAAGGATGTAATGAGGAATTATAATATCTTTTTATCATTTTTTAATTGGCCTTTGTCATTTTGGAGAGCTTTTTCTTGTCCATTGCATGTTGAGTGTTCACTCTCTCTGCTTGTAAACCAATTTAGAGGGAGTTGGATTCCTTTCCAAGTTGGTTCATGGAGAGGAAATTCATACCTTTCATTGGATATTAATGAAGAAGTTTTATTTTCTGGTTTAATTTACATATATTCTAATTCTCATATATCTCCTTATTCTCTCATTGCTTCTTCTCCATTCCCACACAATCTCATGTTCATGGCGCACTTGTTGGTGTGGTGCTTGCGCTTTGCTGATTATATTTGATGACAAAGATTTGATGTATGATGTATGGCTCTGTAATATCATTTCCATATTTTATGTAATTCTAAATATCATAATTACATGTACGAAAGTCCCGCATTCCCCATGCTCTTGAATAACTGGTTTTCATGGATTTGGCTTCAATATTGAACTAGTTTTATATCAGATTTGTATGAGGACTTTTATTTGAGTTTGATGATTTTGGGGAAGCCATATATTATTTAATACTCTTTAATTTCATTCCAATATTATATTCATCTCTAAATCCAAGAAACTCATGTGTGAAAAGCTTGCATTCTCATGCCATTGTATCAGTGGTTTTCATGGATTTTGGCTTCAATCTTGAAGTAGTCTTATACCAGATTTGTATGAGGGATATTCTATGATTTGGATGATGTTGTGACAGTCATATATTATTTATTACTCTATCATTTTATTTCCATATTCTCTGTGGCTCGAAATCCAATAAACTCATGTGTGAAAATCTTGCATTCCCACGCCATTGAATCACTAGTTTCCATGACTTTGGCTTTAATCTTAAAGAAGTCTTGTATCATATTTGTATGAGGGATGTTCTTTGAGTTTTATGATTTTTTGAAAGCCATATATTAATTTTTACTATTTAATTTCATTTCCCTATTCCTTTTGGTTCTAAATCCAATAAATCCATATGTGAAACTCTTGCAATTCCATGCTACTAATTCACTAGTTTTCATGTATCTGACTCCCATACTGAATGAGTTGTATACAAGACTTGTATGAGGGTATTTATATGGTTTTTAATACTTTTGGGGAATAAATTATTATTTTTTATATGGCCACTATATTTCACATCCTTATTTGAGCCTTTAACTCTACCTTTCATATGTCAAAATCGAGTTAGTCATGCAATTTCCCCATCAACAATTTAACTGAAAGTTATTAAACAAATGTGGAACTCTATAACCAGTTTTCATAACTAATAAAAATGTGTAATGAAATTAAATGAGGTCTTATATTAGTCCCAATACTCTTATTACAAATTTTGGAGTTATGTACATGACTTGGGAAGCCTAGTTGGCCTACACCCTAGGGGGGATTTCATCACATTTTCCTAGTAATTTTGGCATTTTTTTCATCAGCACCAAACAAGGTTGAATAGGTCTAAAATTACATAAAAATTGTCCATAAAAAACCTTGGTATATTTTAATTCTCACAATACCATTTCCTTTCAAATTAGGGACCATTTGGTGAAAGTTGGAACCCTCCAGAGTCATAACTAGTTAAGCTTGAATTTTTCCCAATTTGTAATTTTCTCCAAAATTCAAAAAGAGGGACATTACACATCGAGATAAGATTTTAAAATTTTGTTGCAATAAAAAGTTCTAATAAGAATTAATATTAATACCTTGTGACATTTAATTAAGAACCAAGATCAACTTCCCCATCATCGCTTGAGCTTCAAGAAGTTGATCAAATCAAGAAGAAAGAAGAAGAGGAGGTTCACTCCGATGAACCATCCTTCATTGAAGGGTATTTGAATATTAGTGAAGGTAATATCCATGAGTCCCTTATAATAATCAATGGAACTAAATAATTGGTTTCAAATTCGTGTTGGAAATTTTCTTCATTAGAGGAGCCATCCCTCCTTGAAGACATGGAGAAGATTCAAAGAGAAATGTGCAACATCGAAGGTAATTTCATTTCTTTGATTTTTGATAGAAACAATTTGGTTGAGATTATTGAATGGTTACATGAAGAATACTTGCATAATAATGAGGATATTTATAAGCTCAAAACTCAAAATGAGCAACTTCTTAAGAGGTTGCATGATACTTGTTCTTCATCCTATGTTTCAGATGGTCATATGGTAGATTGCTTGGAGGATTTTCATGACATAAGGAATCATGAGAAACATGAAAAATTGCAGTTTCTTAATGTGTTTGAATATGATCTTGATGAGAGCCAATCACTTGTTGTGGTGGAAGAGTAACTTTATTTTCCTCTTGATAATGGTTACACACTTTTGGAAGCAGTGCATGATTCCACTACCTTGGAACCTACCTATGAGGAAAGTTTTGCATTTTTGAGGGAGGTGCATGTGCCTACCCCTATGGATACTTCACATAATCAAAAAAATTCACTTTCTGATTATTTGGGTGATTTGGTTCTTCCTCCTACATCCTACACTTCCATATTTTGCAGCATTCATCATAATGAAGTATGGGTGAAAAGTTTCTTTTTATGGTGCCACATGAAGAGTATGGACTTCCTATATCTCCTTTTGATGATGAAATGAATAGAGTGCCGTATTATATACATTTGCAGCATAATCCTTTGTTACATTATTATGATATACATATAATTCATGGGTGTATTGATGAGACTTCTTTGAGCCACTTGAATTCTTCATGCCTTCTTCGCTCCTTATTTGGTTCAGATTTTGGTGGAGGTTCTCCATTAACTTCTTGGATGAAATAACACATGGCTGATTATCTTGATGAAAATTATATTCTTTTGGAGAAGCATTATGGGACATGGGATCCTCACCTATGTCATTGGGGAAGATCTGATATATTACTTGATGATTATGTGTATGGGCCACATGATGATCTACTTACTTGGATGTACAAGCACTTTCATGATTCTTTGATGAGGTACCTTCTTGATGTACATTTATATGATGTTGTTATGTTATTTTGTGATATATATTTTGTAATCATGATGTTTGGAAGGGTGCAATAAAAGCAATGGGATCTTGGCATTGCTTGGTTTCAATTTTGAGGGACATTACAATTTTTGGGGAAGCAAGGGAGATTGAGTTGCCACTTGAGAAGGTGATTGTAATCAGAGTAGTGCAGCAACAAGTATGGTGGTTCCTCTATGAAATTTTCATAAGATATTAAAAGACTCAAATTTGGGTAACTTAGTTCCAACTTCAAAGAATTATACAAGATAAAAAAGGGGGGGGGGGGTTGAAATTTCAGAAAAGGTATCAAAAATATGGAGGTAAAGGCTATTTGTGCAAATTTTGTTTTGATGGAATTAATTAATACTTTGGCGTTTATTGGTGATGTCACATTAGATATCAATATGAAAAATCCAAATATATTTACTTTTGGAAACACAAAATTGCAGTAGATGAGTTCCCCTACTCAAATGGCAGCTAAAGTAAATTGGAGCATAACCATAAGACAACACTTGGTGCTACAGAAGGAGTACCAAGTGAGGATACCAGTTGGGAAGATGAAAAAAATTTGCAGCACCAAAACTTGGAATTTATTGAGGACAAGCAATATTGAGTGGGGAGTATTGTCATGTCCCCAATTAAATAATTTCCAAATAAGATTAATTGCAAATAATGTTCCACCAACCTACTAGTTCCCTAGGTTGAGATGGAGACATAAATTTTTTAATAAGGGGCTATGAGACCCAAAAGGAATTTATTTTACCATATTCACTTATAACTGGGTCACATAAATGATAAATTATAAGAAAATAAGGTGGCATGGGTTCATGAAGACACTTGGAAGCTTGTAGAGCATTTGGATGACTAAATTCCCCACACACTTGGCATGATCTTCATCCAAATTCGAACACATGGGTAATGTAAAGTTATTGGAGGGTGATGTGGTGTCAAATATCATATAATGAGCCAAGGAATTCAAATTGGTAAATGAGAGTAACTCCCATGGAAGAGGAAGAGACTAGAAGACAATGTGCACCACTTGGAAGGAGATTACATGCACTCTATGCCAACAAATGATGAAAAATTCTATGACCAGTATGACAAATTCAGACCTGATTGCAGACATATGAAAAATATGACATGACAGAGCTAAAAATAGCCACCAAGAGGTCGAATTTGGGATTTCTCAGCAGCCATTCAAATTGGGGAAAGAATTGGAGCATGATGAAGAAGACAAGTGTCATGAGAGTTACTAAACCACTAAGATGAGTTGGAGGAAGTCCATGAACGGAAATTCGACATTAGGAATCCTCATGAAGAATGATAATTATTTTTATCATTTTTTAATTTCCCTTTGGCATTTTGGAGAGCTTTTGCTTGTCCATTGCACGGTGAGTGTTCACTCTCTCTGCTTGTGAACCAATTTCAAGGGAGTTGGATTCCTTTCCAAGTTGTTTTATGGAGAGGCCATTAAGAAATATCATTGGATATTAATGAAGGATTTTTAGTTTCATTTTTAAGTACCATACAATCAAATTATCATCTATTACCCTATTTTCTCATTCTTTCTTCTGCATTCCCCCACACTCTCATGTTGAGACCGCACTTGTTGGAGTGGTGCTTGCGCTTTGCTAAGTATGTTTGGTTCCCAAGATATGAAATATGATTTATGTATATGTAATATCATGTACATATCCTCTGTAGTTGGAAATATCAGAAATACATGTATGAAAGCCTTGCATTCCCATGCTCTTGAAGAACTAATTTTCATGGATTTGACTTCAATAATGAAGTAGCTTTATATCATATTTGTATGAGGAAATTTCTATGATTTTGATGATGTTTGGGAAGAAATATATTATGAAATTATCTGTTATTTCATTCCCATATTCTATTCATTTCGAAATCCAAGAAACTCCTATGTGATTAGCTTGCATTCTAATGCCATTGTATCACTAGTTTTCATGGGTTTTGGCTTCAATCCTGAAGTAGTTTTATATCAGATTTGTATGAGGGATGTTCTCTGAGTTTTATGATGGTTTGAAATACAAATATTATTTTTTAATTTGTAATTTCATTTCCATATTCCATGTGTGTTTAAATCCATATGTGAAACTCTTGCAATTCCATGCTATTAAATCACTAGTTTTCATGTATTTGACTCCCATACCAAATGAGTTGTATACCAGAATTGTATGAACGGATTTATATGGTGCTTAATACTGTTGGGGAAGATATTTCTATGTTTTATATGGTTTATATAAGTCACGTACTGATCTGAGCCTTTAACTCTACCTTTCATATGTCAAAACCAAGCTAGTTATGCAATTTCTCCATAAGCAATTTCACTAGAAGTTATCAAACGAATGTGGAACTCTATAACCAGTTTTCAGATATAATAATAACGTGTAATTACATTCCATGAGGTCTTATATAATTCCCCATGCTCTTCTTACAAATTTTGTAGGTTCGTGCTTGAGTTGGGAAGTCAATTTGGCCTTCACTCTTGGGGGGAATTTGACCTCATTTTCCTAGTAAATTTGCATTGTTTCTCGTTAACCCAAAACAAGGTTTAATAGGTATAAATTCATATAAAAAGTGTCCATAAGACACATTTTTATGTTTTAAGACTCACCATACCATTTTCTTTCAAATTTGGGACCATTTGGTGAAAGTTGGAACCCTCTAGAGTCATGACTAGTTAAGCTTGAATTTGCCCAATTTGTACTTTTTTCCAAAATCCCAAGTAGGGACATTACAACTTAATTGTATGCTTCAGCATAGAATCCATCCTCATCTATGTATGTGAAATGAGATGAAGCACTAGATGTTGGTTATTCATCTATGGAATTGTATTCTTCTCCATACAACTCATAATCACCTTCTTCAGCTATGACAAGTACCAATATCATGGATGTAACTATTAACTTTATAGATGACCTTCCAAAGGAGTAGAGGAAAGTTCTCTAATACCATTGTAATGTACCAATCAAATATGATTGGACACTAACTTTCTTTTCCAAATATCTGAAACAAAACAGTGAAGACAAAGAGTTTAACCGGTCACTTTAACAAAGGATCAAGAGGGAAGTTTCAAAATTATGATAGGTGGTAAGGATGTGCTAGATTAAGGTTCCTTAGAAAAATTTACTAGGACAATTTATGTTTTGAACATCAAGGAGGCTGAAGTCTACTAACAAATTTCCTTGACACTTCCTTAGAACCAAGGATGAGGAGTTTCAACCAAGGAAGGGATTAGAACTTCAATTTACTATAATATATCAAATGTGGTTTAGATATTTATATTTATGAATTATTTGGCCAAAGTTTTATGTCTCACAAGCAATAATCTAAATCAGGACTACACAACTAGTTACAATCCATGGATTCCCAAGTAGTAGATAAGGGTCATGAAACTATGTATTTGGACATGGAATATGTTTATTAGTAAATTATATAATAGCATTAATTGAAATAACTCAATTTCATTGAGAATAATATAGTTAAACAATGCAATATTGAAAACTAGTTAAAATCATGAAAATATAGATAGGGTGTAGGAAACTCATATGAAATTCGTATCTCTACATTAAAAAAATTCAGAACTGATGTAAGAGGTTAAAAAGGGAATAAATTACATTATATAAATTCCAATAGGCTTTCCATATTAGTCTTATTATTTGATATCATTCAATACACCCATCAATCATTGAAAAGAAAAATAAATTTTGAGATTTGAACCGATAAGATGCAAAACTCTTCTTCAAAATTTTGAACCAGACATCAAACATTCTAGAGGACGTGGTTTACATCACATATATTCCAATATGATATCCATAAAAATATTCATACATATCCCTATCTAGAACATTAAATATCTCACTGGAAAAGAGCAACAAGCTCGGGATTTCAAAACCACTAGACCATCAACTCGCCTTCATAAATTCTAATTAAATTCAGTAGTATGAATACCTAAAAATAACTCAAAGAACCTGCAATACATTCTAATGGCTGAAACAAGATCTGAGGAATAAACTACATAAACTCTTCTTCAATCTCCCATAGTTAAGGCTCTGCAATTCTGAACTTGAGCAATGGGTGCAATAGGAACATCTCCCAATGCATGCATCGAGAACATCACCCAAACCAAGAGTAGATTATAATCTCTCAAATTTGAATTATCAAAGTGGCATAATATGTGAGAAGGATTTGATAGCCTTATTTTATAGAAACCTATTGTGATTTTCTTCCAAATTTGACTTGCCTCTAAGAATTCGAATTCATGAAGCCAATGAGGAAAATTGGTACTTGTGGGACTCATACAACTTACTAAGGCTCCTTCCTTAGGTGGAAACATGATTTTTACCTTTAGATACTTTCTTTCTAGTTGTTTCCATTCTTTATTTGTGGTTTCCTACTTTTCTTGTTGTTTCATGTTTTTCCTGTCTTTTTTGCTTTTGGCTACTTTTGTTTGTCTTTCTACTTTTCTATGACTTTCTATTTTTTGTTTACTTTTGGCCACATTCATTATTCATTGATGTAAACTTCTCAAGAATCCTCTCTTTTCCTTATGTGCCACTGTGGACCACTTATCTGATTTCCAACTTAGCAAAAATAATATAAATATTAAATATCTCAAAATTACGGTCCTCCTAATTTAATTAATTAATGACCATAGACAAAAATTAATTCCATCATTGACTAATTAATTAATATTTTCACTAGGACCCATGGGGACTAAATGGTCTAGCGGTTTGTCCATGTTGCTAACAAAACATTGGGGACATCACAAGTGTAGAATATACTTAGGTATTCAGAATGAGTGGTTAAAAACCCATATTTAGTTCCATCTTCATATTGTTCATAGCCTAAGCATTTTAGTTTTCCCATTTGACAAGAGATCATAAATGCATTTTCATATTTGCAAACTATGGAATCACATTCTAAGACTTGCATTTGTTAGGGAAACTCTTACCATGAACTATTGAATAGAGAAAAAGAAAAGAAGGGAACAATATTCCAAGATAAGAGGTAGTGTCTAAATACATTGTTGCAACACTTAAGAACGGTGCATCATGATCGAAACATCAGAATGCATAATGAGTATGAAATATATCTCAAATCCACACACTAGACAACTCATAGGGTCACCTATTTATAGTTTATGGATCTAACCAACTACGTGAAAGCAAGGAAGATCTAGTCCAAAAATAGGGGTCATTAGTCCAAACCATTTCCGTAGAATCCACAATGTCCCAAATTTTAGTTAGTTCTTCAATTGATTGTCCAGTCGTTCTGGAAACTTTCTTGGTCAGTCCTCTAGTCGACCGCTCTGCTAGTCTCTTATCGCCTAATGACTTATTTTCTCCAGAATATTCGTAGGTGTGATGAACCATCAATACCTTAGGTTCCAACACCCCCCTTTTGGCAGGGGTTTTGGGACAAGTTAGTTGCGCGGCATGACGAGTGTCACGCAAGCTAAGAAGACACTGCATAAGTAAAAGATGGTGCGCAAGGAGGAAGATAGACTATTTTGAATATTTTGTGTCACTTTTGTACTTTTGGACCATATTTTGCGGATATTGGTCATTAGTCGGTAGAATTAGTTAAGAATTAGTTATAAAAGCGTCCAAGTGGACCATGAATGTAAAGGCACAAGCCTATAAATAGAAGAAGAATTGTAAATGTGAGGAGAATCATAGAATGAGAACTGAGAGCTTGAAACTCCATTGAATTGTTGTCTATTTTCGATCTATGGTTGAATGCATAGAATTAATATGAGAAGACGGAGTTTTATCTGAACTATTGTTATCTTTTTGTCTCTTTATGTCTTTCTATTTTTGTGAATCCAATGGTGAATGTGTACAACATGGATCTATGATGCGATGTTTATTCCTTATGAATAATGTTATCTTTCTAGATCTGTTTACGCAACAGTACGGTTATTTCTGTTATGAATAAATAATGTGATGTTTCACAGAGAAATGATGAATGGTTCTATTGATGATTAAGTAACTGGTCATATCTGGTAGATAAGTTGATGAATTATCGATGCCCATAGTCCTATTCTATTATGCAGAAACATGGTTTCGTCAGCCGTCCCTTGAACATCTCGAGTGATACTTCATCCACTTCATGGGTGTTGCCGGATAGGGTAAAACCTGTCTGGGCCAGTGCTCAGAGAGATTGTGACGAGTTGAGTGTCAACAGAGTGGGAACCCCTATCGATTGGGTTTTGTTGGTTGGGTTTGTGCCAACAAATGGATCTATTGCAGGGACCTTGTTGCGACTAAGAGGAGGATATGTGGCATTCGACGTGAACAAAAATTCAAGATTGGTTTGATCAGAAGCTACAAGAATTTATTGAAGCAGAAAATCAAAACCCTGGACTAACGATGGAAAAGTGGTCGGTGAGATACATTCACGACGGTCCTCGCGAATAATTTTTCTCTGAGCTTCCCATCATATTGTACGAGTCGTTGGTGTGGTTCACTTACAAGAAGACAAATTTCCAAGGAGGAGAGACAACATCCTAGACCCCTAAATTGATCCAGGAGCTGCAGGAAACTGACAACAAAGCATCGTGAGCTGTTGAGGTCTAGCTAGATAGTATCCTAGAAGGATATATCATTGAATTCGTGGTCGACACTACCAAGTCCTACAGCAAAGCGGAAAGAGAATTTTTCAACGGTCCCAGAGGTAGGTTCTTATTGTCTCTTCAATTGTCAATTAAGATGCTTGTTTATAAAAATGGTGTACTAAAGATGCACCTCGAGTAGTAGAACTTTAGTGTGTGGAGGCGGTGGGTACTAGGACAAAGGGGGGAGACGAATGGGAATATAAGGGGTAGATGAGTGCAAGTTTCAATGAGACTGTAAGGGAAGTTGAGGAAGAAAGTGGTCTTACGAGGGGAGGAGCAAGGTTTGGACAAGAGAAGAGGCAGAGGACAGGGGAAGGTCCCATTGCGATCAAAATGCAAGACCAGGAAGGAAGACCACATAGGACGAAGCGACCCTATACTGACGAAGAGGACAACCAGACCTAGACTACACCCAAAATAGCAGTAAGATTAAACCCCAGCAGCAACGTACCCATGCCTCCGTGCACTACTCCATATTCGGGAAGAAACACAAGTTCCACATCGACTTTCCAGACGTGCCAGCAGCATTCTAGTAGTAGATCAGTATCTGTAGGAAGAAGGCCCAGGATGGTGGGCGATGACACAAAATTACCTTTGTTCCATCAAAATGGGACTGAGGATCCTGAGCCGTATTGATTTCTATGTGAGGTATTGTGGACTGTCAGATAGGCCATGAATGACAACGTTAAGAAAGGCCAATTGGCGACTACTGTTCGGGGTCGTGCGCTAGATTGGTACATGAAATTTATACAAGTTCCTATGGGGACCCCTTCAAAAACATTGGATGAAGTTAGGAGAGGACTGATTGAATAATTTCAAAAACCAAAATATGAAGCACGGTATATTACTGAGTTAAAAGAGATTAAAAAATTTCCTAATGAGACCGTTTAGGACATGAATCAAATATTTAAGACACTGATGGCGAGATTCAATTTTGATATGAGCGATGTTCAGCACAAACAATGGTTTATCACAGCATTGGCACCTCATATCCGGCAACCACTAATGTAGCAAAAGATTGCGACATAAAGCGAGGCTCTAGAGATCGCAATGAAGTTAGAGGCTTCACCTATCAAGGAGAATGCAGTTGGTATGAACTAAATTCAGGTGCAACTGAGGAACATGATGCTTTAGTTGCAAGCCATTAAGAAAGGGAAAGAGAATCGTGAAGATCTTTGGTGCACTCATTGTCATGTTGATGGACATACTAAAGACACTTGCCCTGAATTCTGAAATTATCTGCTATCTGGGGCGCCAAATCCAGTGAGTTGCGGCAGCGTACCATGGTGCCGCATATGCCAAGTCTATGGGAACCAACATGAGGAATGTGGATTGTTGATAGCATGGGCAGACCCGGGTTTACTATAGTCAACCAACAACACCCCTAGCTCACTGGCCCTTTCGGCAACAGACCTCACAGCGGCCTGAAGTCTCACCTGAAGTGATCCTAATGGGTTGGCCAAGGACTCAAGTGTCTTGGACCAGGTTCTGTAGTGATCCTACTGGTGGCTCGCAGCTCTCCTAGGTGTGAGATCTCTTTCCTGTGCGCCACGCGATCCTCCGCTCACGATGCATGGTCTAGTCCCCACTCGTGGCCCTTCTAGCCACGGTATCTCTACCCTTGCGCACGTCGCGTGGACTCTTCCCTCTTACAATAGTCACAGTCTCACCGCATCACCTCACCCCATGCGACGCGTAACCCCTGGTCAACATTAAGTCCTCAGCCTGCGGTATCTCGCACCGCAGCTCCTCTGTCGGTGCGATATCGCCTTCTTGCGATACCCTCCGCCCGCGGCTTAGCGCACTTAACGTTGTTCCTGTCGACGCGCAAGACCTGATACCTAGACTGTCTTACTGTGATTAATTAACTATCTAAGGTAAGCATAACTAAGTCCCTGTACGAAGTGCCAAGGACTTTGACTTGTATATACCTTTTTGTAGTGTTGTAACCAAACATTCATTCATATATTAACTGTAAGCAGATTGCATAACATAATCGGATAGATGCAGCAAATAAACAAAATATGCAAATCAATCACAGAACACGGGATTTTAACGTGGTTTGCCCCCAGGATGGGAGTTACGTCCACAAAACTGTGCTTCTCTATTATAGCTTAGGGGAAGGAAAACACAGTTCTGCTGCACCTCATATGCAGCTCAAGATCTTCTCTCTTAGATCTTTCTTCTCTACCTTTACGTTGTCGCTCTTACAACATACTCTTCCCCCTCAGTCAATCCCTGCGGATCGTTACATGCATGCTCTACAAGCCGACTACTGGTTTCAGTAAGATTGCTACCGCTAGACCCAGAACCAGAGCTCAGCTTTTACAACAGTCTACTTACCCTTCTTTCCCATTTCAATCATCACTGTCTCTCTATCAAACCAACTAGCTAACCCTTTACAATACAAAATTACATTCTTATATAGGCAGCCTGAAGGTCTCGCCATTACAACACTGTGGGCCTGTCCCAGCAGTAACCCAAAACCCTAATTAGTGACAGTCGGTCCTCTCTATCCTTGAGGTAGCCACTTCCCGTCACACCACAGCTCTTTGCAGTCTTCCATGCTTCCCGGCACTGATCATGGGTACTATGCACCGCTTCACTTCTCTATCCTTCATCTTCAATGCTTGAGCCTCATTGCTCCTTCTTCTTTATGAGGGTCGTTGAGCCCTCATGTCTTCCGCCGCTGCCTTCAATGCAGTGGGTGAGCTCTCCCTTCTCAACCGTTCAGGTACCGTTGCCTTTCTTTGACTTTTGTATCTCAAAAGTCATGGTTTCCGACTCTGCTCTGCAGCTGAAACCGTGCTACGGCGTCGTAGCTCCGCTTTATCTTCTTTCCGCCAAAACTTATCTTTCCGCCAAAATTAGCAGCTTCTTCTGTAGCTGCGGGACCCTACTCCAACAGTCCCCTAACACTTACTTGTGGCTCGTCCTCGAGCCACCTGGAACAGGATTCTCCTGCTGTAGCTTCTCCTTCATCTCCTGCGAAGTCTTCTGCAACTTCTGCCGAAGTCCTTCAACTGCGTTCTTCATTACCTCGGCACATTCTCTTACCGAGTCAAGCAGGGCTTGATCAAATTTGGAGTCATCTGTCTGATCAATTTCTTCTCTTACGGTGGTGAACTCCTTCATTTTCTGCTCGGCTGCGTCGACCAGCTCAGTGATCTGCTCTTGATAGGGTTGAAGCAGGTCGCTAATGTGGACCTCCTGTGTTCTCAGCCGTTGCGCTTCCTGCTGCAGTTGGTTCATCTCCTTTGTCTTCCGCATCTTCTGGAGAGCGGCTAAGCTCTTAATTTCTTCTTTCATGGCCGTTACAGTAGCCTCTACCCGCTAAATATTCTGTTGGATTTCTACTCTCTCCGGCAACTCATCTAACTCGGCCCATGTGTATGTTTCTTGCTTGAGTATCGACACGGCTTCTTCAATTTGAGATTTCACCTACGCAGAAGTGAGTTGAAAGGCTTCTACTCGCTCTTTCTGGTCTGCCTCAGAGGCGTCTCGTATACGAGCTTCAATCTCGGCGATCTGTTCTTTGTGTTCTTCCTTCAACCTGGCCACCTCTTCATCCATTCTAACCACAGTTTCTTCCAGAGCCTTTGCTCTGTCAGCTACTCTCCTTAGCTTCTGGAGGGTAGGTAATGCAAACTCAATGTTACATTTGGGTAGCTCCAAGGAAATACTCTGTAGTGCCTAGGAGAGTTCCTGATCCCTGTCCTGACATGTTTTTAGCTCGTCTACCTTTTTCTGATAGCTGGTAGCGAGTGCTGCATTCTGCTTCTTCAGCTGCATGTTCTGCTTGTAAGTCGCGAGCTCTCTTTCCTTGAGCTCTGCGGTTAGCTGCTGTTGGATCATGTATAATTGGTCAATGTGGAATTACACAAGGTTAACCTCAATAGATTGCCCCAATTGAACTGGTAGGTCCTTCATTGTCGCAGGGAATCAGATACTCCCTGGTGGAATCAACACGGTGTTGAGGCAATCCGTTGCTAAGCTCTCTTCGCGGGATAGTGATTGTTGCGAAGTTTCTTCGATGGTCGCCTTTACTGATGGAGTGTGTAGCATGGTAGTCTTCTTTGTGAATGTTTTTAAGTCAAGAAGCTGTTTTTCTACTGTGCTCTGCATCTTTTCCTGTGATGACTTAACCGCGTCAATTGAGTCCTTTAGTATGTCGCACGTCCTTGTTGTGATGAGTTCATAGTCATCATCTGTGAGTGCAGTCTTTAGAGTTGGCTTCGAAGTTTTCTACTTCTTTCTCTTCTGTGTCTCTGTGGTCCCTTGGCTTCCATTCTTTGTCGTAGGTGTCTCTGCTGAGTCTTCTGGTAGGTCTTTTCTCTTTTCACGTGGCGGTGGCACTTCTGTTGTACCTTGTGCCTGGGTGACCAATTTTTCTTTACCTTTTTCTGGTGGGTCTGTCTGGTTGGTCTCCATTGACAGTGGCGTGGTATCTTCATATTCTTGTTGCCACTGGTCATCAAAACCTTTGATGACATTCTCAACGTCCTGCATGGTCATTCTGAACCAACCGGGAGCCTAGTCGTCCCTTTTAGTCCTTTTAGGCCTTAGGTAGATTCTATGGCTGTCCGCCATAAAATTAAGCCGGTTATCATATGCGTCCACAGTCTCTGTACTGATCCTTGGTGATTGCTGGATAAGGTTCTTCAACATCAAATAGTATTCATAAAATACTATCGTGTTAACCTGTTTCCTTGCTTGACTGTTGGTGTCCCATAAACTGGCATAGCGCACACCCCTCGGCACTCCTCCTGCGATCTGTGGAAACTGGCTGTTGGGGGGTTCCTTCCATGCGACAAATGCACACAGTATAAGCAGCCACGAGAAGTGGAAAGGGTGGTTGGCTTGATCTTGGGCTGCCAAACAATCTTCCTGGAACATATTTAATAAAAATAACGACCAATTGAACTGTTCTCCTTCTGTAACTTGTATGGCCAGATTGATCACCGATCCTGTGACTTCCTTTGGTCGGACCTTGGTAAGCAGTCTGCCTGCGAGTAGACTGGCTGTAAATCTAAGTGTCTCATTTTGTAAACTCATGATATCATAATCCCTTCCTCCTCGTTGTAGCTGATACTTTTTCACTAAGGCTGCTGGCAGTTTGGAGTCCTTGGTCTTTCCTGTTATCTGTATCTCAGGGTCTTTACCAGTCTTAGACAGGCCGGTAACACGATGTATCAAGTCGACATTGAGGTTGATTTTGTGACCTAGCCAGAGATAGCCTCCATGTACACACGACAAGAGGACACGCACCACAGCATTAACCTCTGTGCTACGTCAAAAATGGGGTAGTCTCAACACATTGAGTAGACCTGAACGCTCAAGAATCTGGACATGTGGCAGGGGGACGAATTCTTCTCTACCTGTCCTTAGGTTCTTCTCAAGCACAAGATATGCATTTGGATTGAAGTGAGGGTACGTCTTACCATCCCCCAAGTTGTAATCCATAAATTTGACAACACCAGCATATCCTACTAAATCGCCATTTTCCTTTACTCGAGAATCTATTGGCGGTATGGGCACAGGAAGCTTACCGCTCTTGGAAATTTTGATGTCTGGAGCGCCTTCAAGTCATGGTATGAGGTAGTCCATTGCACTACGGACTTCATCATCCGTCTCGGAACTGGATTCCTCCATGAGCTGGGAATGGCTTCTCGTATTTGGTGGTTCTCTGGTTCGGGATGAGCTCGGTGGGTTAGCTGTAAATGGCGACGTCATAGCTATTGCAGGGCCGTGACGCTGAAATCTTCTCAAAATGTTTTCTAGAGGCTCGTCCTCTGACAGGACCCAATCAGCATAAAAGGGCGGACGTGCAATGGCTGCAACTTCTGAAAATCACAGCACGCTGCAACAACTTAGCTCGACACAGGGAATGCTTAACACTTATGCTCCAGCTCTCGGTTTTTCTGCAAGCATAACCGTCCCAATTGAATACTTTCTGTTTTTATGTCAAATACGATAATCCTGGACCTAACGGTCGTCGAGACTGGGCGCGCCGATCATATTAATTTCCTAGATAGGACCAGACCCATCCTCCGATCCTCAATTAATGCTAAAATATTGATAGAATTTTCCTCGAGACGTGTGTGTACAGGCGCCAGTCTCGTCAAAGATTTACCAAATCTGGAAAAATTTATTATACTGTTGCCAAATCTACGGTAGGGGATACCGGTCATTTCTTCATTAACTACCTGGTAGACAGTGACTTGACTAGCCCACTGTCGGTTGCAAACTGAGTACGTGGCAGGGGAAACATCCTTACTGCTGCGATGCAACTCCGCATCACCTGCGCAAACAAACAGTGTTTATATATATATATATATATATATATATATATATATATATTTTTTATTTTTTTTTAGAAAATTTTTACCGGTGTAGACTCATTCCCGGTGCGATGCCTCCTTTCAACTACACTGGACATCTGCACTGTTATATACTGGTTTAAGCTAGGGCTAAGAGGTGAGGTGACTATCACTATAGAGCTTAAGCCTACTGCCATTAATCCATGTGGGAAGAAGCTCCCCGTTCAACTGGCTAAGCTGAATGGCACCACCCTCTGTAACTTGCTGTATCTGATATGGCCCCCGCCAATGTGTCTTGAACTTCCCTGGAAAATTAATGAATCTGCTATCATAGAGGAGCACTAGGTCTCCGATATTGAAAGTATTATTCTTAATATGTCTGTCATGCCAAGCTTTTCTCGTGCTTTCTGCACTTTCTGATGGAATCCTGCGATGAATCTGTCTTCTTCTAAGGCCAGCTGCTGTGCTAGCCTTTCCTCCACTGTGTCTATATCAGTCATTTCAGTAATTTGAGCGATTCTTAAACTGGGAAGAATGTACTCCATAGGCATAACAGCCTCCTGTCCATATACTAAGATGAAAGGTGTGTGTCCCGTAAGTTTCTTGCATGTGGTCCTGTATGCCCATAATACAGCGTTAACTCTGAGGTCCCAATCATTCCTCTGGCTATTGCAGATCTTAGTAAGAGCATTTTCTAGAATCTTATTGAAGGCCTCCACCATACCATTAGCCTGTGGATGGTAGGGAGTGCTCTTATAGTGCTGAATCTGGAATTCTTCTGTCAATGCCTCAATAGTGCTATTCAAGAAATGTGTGCCTTGATCACTCATCAAAATTATTGGGCATCCAAATCTAGTGATGATATTTTCAAACAGGAACTGTGCAGCTGTAGCAGCATCGCAATGTCTTACTGCTTTGGCCTCTGCCCATCTAGTGAGGTACTCTGTTCCGGTAATAATATATCTCGCTCCCGTGCGCTTTCCTGGTGGGTTGATAGGACCCACAAAATCTATAGCCCATTTGTCGAATGTGCGCGGCGTGACCTGCGGTCGCAGTGGCATTTCATCGCGTCGCGAGGGTTTTCCCACCCTCTGGCAGATATCGCAGCATCTGCAAAAGTCCTTGGTGTCTTTGTGTAACGTAGGCCACCATAATCCTGCCTCTAGGATTTTCTGCGCAGTCGGCTTCCCAGTGAAATGACCTCCTGCGGTTCTTGAGTGTGCCTCTTTGAGAATAGCGTCTTTTTCATGCGGCATTACACATCTGCGTAGAAATTCATCCGGACCTAACTTATATAGGCATCCTGCAATGAGGGTGAAGTCTGTTGCCTTAACAACCAACCATTTCTTTTGCTGCTTAGTGAACTCATCAGGTGCTACTCCTGTAGTGAGGAATTGAATAATGTCGGCATAGTAGTCATCTACGATCTGCACATAGAACAACTGCGCATCGGGAAGATTGTCTTCTAGGTTACCGGGTTCTTCCCCTGAGTCTATACGTGACAGATGATCAGGCCCAGCATTCAGTCTTCCTGGTTTCACAATGATTTCAAAATCATACTCCTGGAAGAGGAGTAACCATCTGCAGATTCTCCCCCTAACATTGGTTTATTGACTAGGTACTTCAATGCGGAATGGTCAGTAAACATTTTAAACGAGGCACCCAATAGATAGTGCCTGAACTTCTGCAACGCATACACCATAGCTAAGCCCTCTCTTTCTGTTGTGGTGTAGTTTTTTTCTGCTGCTAATAGCTTTCTGCTGGAATATGCAATGGGATGGTCAAGATCCCCTTCTCCTGGCTGTGTTAAGATGACTCCTAGTGCGATGCCAGATGCATCCACATGTACATGAAATGGATTAGTCCAGTCTGGAAACACTAGGATGGGTGTTGTAACCATCTTTTCTTTAAGCATGTCTAGGCTCTGCTGACATTCCTCATTCCATAGGAATTTTACATCTTTCTTGAGCAATTTCTCCATTGGTGCTATAATCTTTGTGTAGCCCTTGATGAACTTTCTGTAGTACCCAGTATGACCAAGTACTGTCCTTAGTTGCTTGACTGAATTGGGTGCTGGAAGGTTTACAATGATGGCGATCTTCGCGGGATCTACCATCAAGCCTTGTCTGCAAACAATGTGACCCAACAAAATACCAAATGGTGCACAAAATATACATTTCTTCAAGTTCAGAGAAATATGGTACTACCTACATTTCTCTCACATCAGTCTTAAGTCTCCTATATGCTTGTCAATTAGTCCAAATACAGTCCAATCATAAAAATATACTTCTAAGAATTTATGGATGTATTCTTTAAATACAGCCACTACTACTCTAGAAAATATAGCTGGTGCATTCTTAAGACCAAAGGGAATTACCGTGTACTGGAACGAGCCCAATTCTATTGCAAAGGTGGTCTTAGATCGATCTTCTGGATGTATTCTGATCTGATGGTAGCCTGAAAATCCATCAGTGAAGGAGTAGACCTCCTGTCCTCCCACGTTGTCTAATACCTCATCAGTGAACGGTGTCGGAAATGGATCATGAAGTGATGCATTGTTGAGTTTTCGCAGATCGACACAGATTCTGATGTCCCCTTTTGTTTTCTTCTCTTGGACGACCATGGGGATAACCCATTCGCTTTCTTCTACTGGTTCAATGATGCCTGCTGCTAGCATCTTATCGATCTCCTTGACTTTTTCTTTGCAACGCGGATTCAATCGGTATGGGCGCTGCTTAACTGGTCTAGCATCCTCCTTCAATGGTATCCTCATCACTCCCAGGTCTCCGACTATTCCCTTCATCTCCGTGAACTTGGTGGGAAATAGGTCCTGATAGTCGTGTAACAAATCTGTAATCTGTCCGACTGTTTCATCGTTCCAATAGTCTCCAATAGAGGCAAACTTAGGTTCTGTGTCTGTACCAATATTGACCTTTTTAATCTTGATGGGCTCAGTGATTGCTAGAGTCTCTAACTGTGGTCCCCCAACATCACGAGTTCCTTCCGAATCCGGAATGTTGGTGTTGCGAGGGTCCTCCTCCTCATCCTTATCTTCCTTGTCTGGTGTTGCTGCGAAGTTATAGCACTCAAGCGCATCTTGCAACTGAATGGTCCACTCAGGTTGTACTGGCATTGAGATGGTGCAATCCTCAAATATCTTGGTCTTGATTATGTCTAGGGCCTAAGCAATACTTGGATATTCTGATTCAAACGCAAAGGTGAGCAGGAAACTGTCTGTCATAAGTGGCCATGTAGTCGTCCCTTTGCGCAATTCAGTCTCTGTGTACCAGTTCCTTGGAACTGCGTCCAATGTGTGGATGAATCTGTGTACCCATTCATCCTCTGGAATGTCTGACCAGCTCTGTTCACATGTCTGAATGTGTGCTCTAGGATCAGTTTCTCCTGTGTACCTCTGCTGAACATACTCTTTGTCGACCGTAAATCTGATTGCCATCAATCTTTTAATATCATCCCATGATGTGATATTTTCTTTATGCGCGTACCACCATCTTGCAGGTGTGGCTCGTACTGCAAGGTCCATAGTTGTGATTCTCTGTTCGTAAGGCATCTGTTGCTCAAACTGCTCAAGGAAGTCCTGGATATCTGTCAGTCCATTATATGATGGAATCTCAGTGGTCTCCGCCCCAATCCATCGCAGTGATTTACTCATAAACGCACATCTGCGAGCTGAGACTTCGTAAAGTCTGTTCTGCCAGTTCTCTAAACCAACATCAGAATCCGATGCGCATGAGTTGTCACATCACCAACTATGTTCCCTTCTACGGTTGGGTTGATGTAGTCGTTCTGGTTCGCAGTCATCTGGTAAAGGCTATCCATGTTATGTGCTTCCTCCTCTGCTCGTAAGGGTTCAATATACCTAGGACCTTGGTACAGATCAAGCGGTGCGATGACCCGGATTTGCGCATCCTTAAAGGTCATTTGTCTTCTCTTAAGGTCAATGACAGCCTTGCTATCAATCGCCTAGCCAATACTCAATAATGTTGGATATGGTCGACTGTCGCCAATGATTTCTATAACCTTGAAGTCCGCAAAGCTACGTACTCCGTCAATGTCAACTGGCACCTGAGGTAGTCGACCCAGTGGTGATACTCGCTGCTGATTAGTTAGTCTCAGGTGGATAGGTGATATGGCTAACTGAGGACTACCCATCTGTTCCCATGTCTGCTTAGTTAAAACATTCACCTCTGATCCCAGATCTAAGACGACTTCGTCCATTTCGAATTCTCTAATCTATGCTGTGAGTTTCATCTCCCTTCCGGTCCTTGTATGTCCTGTAATATTATGAATAGCACGGTGTGCACTGCTTGATAGGGGAGGTTGCTCGCACTGATCTATGATGCGTTGTAGCTCTCCAATGGATTTTTCATTTCTCAAGAGCTTCAAACAACTGCGCAGGAAATATTTTACATTTCCTGTCAATTCATCCTCGTCGCATCTTCCCGATGTGGTAGCCTGCGGTATCTGTTCTGGGCTATCGCTACAATGTGCTTGCTGCGGTACGCCCCTAGACGGCAGTACCTGCGATCCTGATTGTGTAGGTTCATCAAAGGAAGCCTTAGCTTCATGAAATGTCTCTTTATTCTTCTGTAGGTCGAGTGCTGTCGCTTTACCAGGAGCTCTGCGTACCCACTCCTGACTTGTGTTCTTTCCGGTCTCCTGCGATGTCCCACTGGTGGAAGCACCGCTCCGAGTCACAATATTGACTTTGGTTCTGGCTCTGTTTGTTCAGCAACAATAAGCTGGACGTTCTGGTGTACCGGTGGCTTAGGGTCTTTGATCTTAGCTATCAGGATAGGACACTCTTCTATGGTATGATCAGAAGATTTGCAGTAATTACAAGTGGTAGTGGGGTTCTGACAATCCCTAGCATAGTGTCCTACAACTCCGCAATTATAACAAGTGATCGGTCCATGACCTTGGCCAAAACCTCCTCCTCGGCCAAAGCCTTCTCCACGTGCAAAGCCTCCTGCGCAGCCTCGTCCTCTGAATCCTCCTGCACGGCCTCCATAAGCCTGAGCCGGCTGTGGTCCTGCTGCTGGACCCGGTGTTTCTGATTGGACTCTGTACACATCATGTTTTCTATCTAACATGAGATCATAGGCTCAGCAGTCCTGTTCATCATGCCCGACAGACTTGCAGAAGACACAGTATAGGTTCTTAGGTGTCTGTACATACTTCTGAAGCAAAGGGCATTGCTGAGGCGGATGTCCTTGTGTTTTACATATTTCGCACCATGACCCTTGTGTTCGTGGTAAGGGGTTAGGAGCCCCTGATGCTAAATATTCTGTGAAGACTGGACAGTTGTCTTTGGTATGGCCCTGTGCTCTACACTTTATGCACCATATTTCTTGCATAACCTCTTTTCCTTTCTTAAGTTCGTGTATCTGTAACGTGAGGTTGGCCAACTGGTTCTGTAGGGTTGTCATGCCTGTGGTAGTCTCTGCTAGAGGTGAAGCCTCCAGTTTCATTTCCATCTCCAGTGCTTCATCTTGAGTAGTGAGTTTCTGTTGCATTAGTGGTAGTCTGATGTGAGGGAGAAACGCTACAATAAACCATTCCTTATGTTGCTCTAGCGCAAAGTCAAAGCTTACTTGGTCTATAAGGGCTTTGAATTTCTGGTCAAAGTCCCATACTAATTCTGATGGAAGCTGTTTAATATCCTTGAGCTCTGTTATGCACTGAGACTCAGACTTAGGTTTCTTAAACTCTTTGATCATGGTGTTCTTAACCTAGGCAAGTGTCTTGGGTAATGTAGTATACTTTATGTACCATGTCAAGGCTCTGTCTCTGAGTTTGGTGACCAACTGTACAAGTTTAAGGTTATCATCGTTGATGGTTTTAATGGTCCACATGGCTTCACATAGGAACCAGTGTTGTTCTGGGTCTTCTGCTCCTGTACCTTTAAAAATAGGTAGCTTCATGTCATCTCCCATTCTATTCCTCTGTGGTGGGTTCTGACTGACGGGGTTACTACCACTCAGCGGTGTAGGTGAAGGTGATGTAGCGGGAGTAGGTACTGGCTGCGAACTACTAGATGGAGTACCTACGGGGTTATTCTGAGTCCCTGTCTGTTTCTGTGGGGTATAGGGGTGGTAAGGGATACCCCCTTCTGGTTCGTCTGTGGTACTAGGACTCTGTTGTCTAATATTGTCTGAACTGTCTTCAAATACAGGACAGCTAAAATCTACTTTATACTTCTTTCCACTACGTGTTCGCCCAATGTCATCAAAATCACTTTCAAACTCTTGTGACATTACTATCTTTACTTATTCATCTGAAACTAGATCCATTGTTCCTTTTTCATATAGCAGCATCTTAAGGGACAAATTTAGAGATCTTAGGTACTTACCACGATATCCGCTGAAGAAGTATCATTCAGCTGCGCTGAAGCTCTTTCTCTGGTCAACTGCAAATTCTGTAACAAAGCCTTCTAGCACACTTGTCAGCCAGAAGTCCACTGCTCTCGTAATCGAATTGTCGAGGTTCTGTACGGTCTGAATCAGCTCCGGTGTCCAGACAATGTTTCTTTTCTTCTTGAATGTGTTCCTATATTTCAACTTGGATAACCAGTCGAAAAGCTCGTTTCCATAGGTTGCAAAAAATATAGCGTGTATGTCTGAAGCGATATGCTTTTCTAACCAGGCTTCTGTGCTTAGTCTAGGACTCCGATTTTCTTTCTTGGCGAACTCTCTTAAGTCTGAATCCAGCCACTGGTGAAACTCTTCTCTGGTAGGATGCCAACAGAACATTAACTCCCAGTCGTTTAAACCGGCAACGGAACCATTTGTTGATTGCATGGGCAGACCCGGGTTTACTATAGTCAACCAACAACACCCCTAGCTCACTGGCCCTTTCGGAAACAGACCGCACAGCGGCCTGAAGTCTCACCCGAAGTGATCCTAATGGGTTGGCCAAGGAATCAAGTGTCTTGGACCAGGTTCTGTAGCGATCCTACTGGTGGCTCGCAGCTCTCCTAGCTACGAGATCTCTTTCCTGCGCGCCGCGCGATCCTCCGCTCGCGATGCGTGTTCTATTCCCCACTCGCGGCCCTTCTAGCCGCGGTATCTCTACCCTTGCGCACGTCGCGTGGACTCTTCCCTCTTACAATAGTCCCAGTCTCACTGCATCACCTCACCTCATGCGACGCGTAACCCCTGCTCAACATTAAGTCCTCAGCCTGCGATATCTCGCACCGCAGCTCCTCTGTCGGTGCGGTATCGCCTTCTTGCGATACCCTCCGCCCGCGGCTTAGTGCACTTAACGTTGTTCGTGTCGACAGGCAAGACCTGATACCCAGACTGTCTTACTGCGATTAATTAACTATCTAAGGTAAGCATAACTAAGTCCCTGTACGAAGTGCCAAGGACTTCGACTTGTATATACCTTTCTGTAGTGTTGTAACCAAACATTCATTCATATATTAACTGTAAGAAGATTGCATAACATAATCGGATAGATGCAGCAAATAAACACAATATGCAAATCAATCACAGAACACGGGATTTTAACGTGGTTCCTCCCCAGGATGGGAGTTACGTCCACAAAACTGTGCTTCTCTATTATAGCTTAGGGGAAGGAAAACACAGTTCTGCTGCACCTCATATGCAGCTCAAGATCTTCTCTCTTAGACATTTCTTCTCTACCTTTACGTTGTTGCTCTTACAACATACTCTTCCCCCTCAGTCAATCCCTGCGGATTGTTACATGCATGCTCTACAAGCCGGCTACTGGTTTCAGTAAGATTGCTACCGCTAGACCCAAAACCAGAGCTCGGCTTTTACAACAGTCTACTTACCCTTCTTGCCTATTTCAATCACGACTGTCTCTTTATCAAACCAACTAGCTAACCCTTTACAATACAAAATTACATTCTTATATAGGCAACCCGAAGGTCCTGCCATTACAACACTGTGGGCCTGTCCCAGTAGTAACCCAAAACCCTAATTAGTGACAGTCGGTCTTCTCTGTCCTTGAGGTATCCGCTTCCCATCACACCACAGCTCTCTGCAGTCTTCCATGCTTCCCGGCACTAATCATGGGTACTATGCATCGCTTCACTTCTCTGTCCTTCGTCTTCAATGCTTGAGCCTCGTTGCTCCTTCTTCTTTATGAGGGTTGCCGAGCCCTCCTGTCTTCCGTCGCTGCCTTCAATGCAGTGGGTGAGCTCTCCCTTCTCAGTCGTTCAGGTACCATTGCCTTTCTTTGACTTTCGTATCTCAAAAGTCATGGTTTTCAGCTCTGCTCTGCAGCTGGAACCGTGCTACGGCGTCGTAGCTCCGCCTTATCTTCTTTCCGCCAAAACTTATCTTTCCACCAAAATTAGCAGCTTCTTCTGTAGCTGCGGGACCCTACTCCAACATGGATACATGCAGAAGATGGTGATGAAGCCAACAAACCTATATTGTTCCTTTTGACGATCTATGGGGCATGAAGATAAAGAATGTCGTGCATACGACCTGCTTGAGGAAAGGACATACGACTCATACTTTGTGAAGGGTTAAGATCATCATGCAATATAGCAAGCACAGCCGCAACCTCAGGTGGTAAACTCTTGACCTCAACTGTAGTATACATCACCACCGTAGATGTAATTTATACCATCGCAGCCGCAACAAAAATTTGTGTTGCAGCGACAGTATAATAAGATGCCAATGGCTCCGCCATAGCCACAATATGTTCAAGCAGCATACTACATTCGGCAGTAGTCAAATCCCCTGCCACAACAATTGTCTTAGCCATAGTACCAGCAACAAGGAGGATTCTATGGAGGATTCCGAGGAGGAGGAGGAGGCTTTGGTAGAGGAGGAGGATGAGGTCGTGGACCTATCCAATGTTATGATTGTGGGATATTTGGACATTTCCAAAGAGATTGCCCACAATTGCAATGTCCATGTACATATTGCACCGCAATTAATCATACTGTCAAGAACTACCCATCGCTAATCGCAAGATGGCAAGTCATAAATGTTCCTCAGTTGCAAAATCAGAACCAGTCGGAAAATCAAAATCAGCTACAAAACTAGAATCAGTTACGGAACTAGGCTCAGAATAAAGTTCCACTTCAGGATCGGGCTATGAATCAACCCATGAACCCTCTGTTGAACCAGAATCCACCACTGAACCAGAATCCATCGTTGAACCAGAATCAAGGATCAACAATTGCGATGATCTCAGCAGAACACGGCACAAAGGATGTTGAAGTTGACATCGTCACCCATGGAGGTGCGACAATTGGAGAGGATGGGTCCCACCCACAGGCTCGATTGGCTGGGAAGAAGAAGGCATCATTTGATATCGCAACTGAAAAATATACATTCTTTGAAGCTCAGGATGCGATCAAAAGAAATCCTAGTAAGTCACCTATTTATGAAATGCCCTCTGCATTTGATTCTTTGTTGGAGGCAGGACCATTGCGACAGCATGGTAACTTGCAACACTTATTTGAGAGTTGCTTGTTGCTAGAAAGAGATCTCGATGCTATGGCCGAGATTGAAAATTTGTTACACTGCCCAGGTAAGGAGCGGAAGGACTCTGCAGTGAACTCTTTACACAAGACAAAGACGGGCAAAGAGATGCGCATGAACATTCAAATTGGGGACTATGAAGTAGACTCAGTCATTCTGGATCTGGGCTCAGATGTGAATATTGTGACGAAGCATACTTGGGATAAAATGGGGAGGCCAATGTTGGGTTGCCCCCCCATGCAGTTGCGATTGGCTAATTAGGATAAAGTACAACCAATTGGACATGTGTCAAACCTGTTTGTGGCTATTGAATGTATGAATACCTATGCCGATTTCGATGTGATTAAAGTTGTTGATGGTGGAGGTTCCTATCCCGCATTGTTGGGGATTGGATGGGCCAATGATAGTATGGCAGTGATTAACTTCAAGAAGTGGATGATGACATTTGAGAATCAAGACATCAGAGTCATTGCTCCTATGGATCCAAATGAAGGACAGAGATATATTGAACCGTGAAATATGAAGTTGTGAGGGGATGGGATCATGCTTACAACATTTTTGAAGATTGCATCCACCCAAATACTGACAGAGAACTCAGTTGGATCAGCGCTAGTTATGTGTCTTCTGATTCTGATGATGCATTAGAGAATTGGAAAAACTGCATGCATGAGGTATCATTCAGGAAGTGTCATATGATCACGCAATCATTGTGCCATGCCGCGACTGATATTATCAAATTACCAATCTACAAAGGGCTACCTGAGTTGTTCACGTTCTTAATGGAGTTTGAAGAGAAGGTATCAGAACTGCAACGATTTTTGGCACTGGAGGAAGCACTGAAGGCTACCCTAGCACACTGGTGGGCGACTCATAAAAATCCAATTATTGGATGGGCACAGTGTCGACAGTTGATTACAGTGCGCTTCGGTGATGTAGAAATATATCATACTGGGAGGTACGATGGGCGAAATGACCCTAGAGGCCATTTGATGGGATGCCAAACATTGTGGGCATCACGACCAAAGGATGAATGGGTCCACACCTTTGTACACACATTTGATGAAATTCCAAGATCGTGGCCCTATATCGGTGGATTTGCACATAGAAATAACCACTTCTGAGGAGTTGGCGGTTTTCTTTGCTCATACATTTAGTTTCGTGGATTCCAATCCCAATGTCCACAATGCGCTTCAGATCATCCGAGATGTGGTATTAAAGGTAGTACCAATTGCATATCTAGGAAATCTACATGTGCATTGCCACATGCAATCGATGATGGAATGCTACAATGTATCACGCGTACCTGAGGATGACAATGAGATACGGAATATCAATATTCCAGAAACATAAGGGAGTAGGGATTTCACAACACCAGATATACCGACTGATCCCATGAATCAGCCAGTGAATATTAGAAAAGTTAACATTGGGACGGAGGAGAACCCAGAATTTGCAAGTTTTGGGGACTACTGGGATGAAGAGATTATGGAAAATATCAGGGATCTGTTGCATGAATTTCAAGATCTGTTTCCAACCAAATTCTCTGAAATGAAAGGAATACTGGGTGATCTGGGAGATATGAAGATTCCAGTAAAGCCCGATGTGAAACCAGTAAGACAGAGACCGTACCGCTTGAATATGCGATACAAGGAGAGGGTTAAAGTTGAGCTAGATAGGATGTTGGATGCTGGAATCATTGAGCCAGTGGAATAATCATAATGGATCAGCCCTATGGTAGTCCAAGACAAGAAAACCAATGAAGTTCGAACCTGTGTCGACCTCAAAAAATTGAATGATGCTTGCGTGCATGATCCATTTCTGACACCATTCACTGATGAAGTACTCAAAGGAGTAGGAGGTCAGGAGATGTAATCTTTTAGATATGGATTTTCTAGTTATCGGCAGATCAGAATCGCAAAAGAAGATCGACATAAAACAACATTTGTCACTTAATGGGGTTGTTTCCAATACACAGTAAAGCCCTTTGGGTTGAAGAATGCACCTGCGATATTTTCTCGAGTTGTTGTTGCTACATTCAAATATTTCATTCAGAAGTTCCTAGAATTTTATATGGATGATTGGACATTGTGCGATCTAATTAAGGATCATCTGGCAAACCTGTGACTGATGCTGGAAAGATGTCGACGGCATCAAATCGCGCTGAACTCCAAGAAGTGTATTTTTTACGCATGATTTGGGATGTTCTTGGGTCACATTGTTTGTAAGCAAGGATTTGTGGTTGACCCTGCAAAGATAGCGCTCATTTTGAGCTTGCCACCATCAACAAATGTGAAGATGCTTAGGGCGACATTGGGGCACACCAGGTATTATCGCAAATTCATCAGAGGATATGTTGTGATTACTGCCCCTATGGAGAAACTATTGAAGAAAGATGTTGCATTTGCATGGATTCCAGAATGCCAAGGAAGCTTCGACACACTGAAGGCCAAGATGGCTTCGGTGCCAATACTTGTGTTCCCAAACTGGAACAAGGATTTCCATGTCCATGTTGATGCATCTCTGTCGAACTAGGTGTGGTGCTCACACATCCAGGTGAAGGAGATCTTGATTACCCGATCACTTTCGCTAGTCGAAAGTTGTCATTTGTTGAGAAAAACTATACAACCACAGAGAGAGAAGGTCTGGTGTGGTATATGAACTGCAAAAATTCATGCATTACCTCTTAGGTGGTCATTTTAAGATGTTTACTGACCATTTTGCTTTGAAATAACTAGTCAATAATCCCGTGTTGGGGGGGAATATATGTCGTTGGCTACTTCTCTTTTAGGAGTTTGATTTTGAAATAATCATGAAGTCGGGTCGCTTGAATGTTGGCCCCAATCACTTGTCCCGAATTGAGACAGCCAAAGAACCAACAAACATTGACAAGGGACTACCGGATGCGTAGTTGTTCAGAGTCGACATAGCAGATGGTTATTATGACCAAATAATCCATTTCTTGGTGACAAGAGTTGTGCTGGAAGATTTCTCAACAAGCCAGATGAAGCATTTGGTAGTCAAGGCCTCAGATTTCTAGTTGATTGCTGGAAAGTTATACAAACTAGGCTCAAATGATATTTTGAGGCGATGTGTCCTACCCCATGAACAAGGAGATATTTTAGAGGAAGCCCATGCGGGAGTTTTTGGTGGAAACTATGTAGGACGAGCTACTACGAGAAAGGTGCTTCGCGAAGGGATCTGGTGGCCCAGCTTACATAATGATGTGACAGATTATGCGTGGAGCTGCGATGTCTGTTAACGCACTAGAAAACAATCGTGGCGGGATGAGATGCCGCTAGTACTGCAAGTAACCTTGTAGCCTTTTGATAGATGGGCCATGTATTTTGTGGGTCTTGTTGCCGCCTTTTCACACACCTGGATCACGTGGCAGAAATCTTCAAGCCACTCGGTGTGTCCTTGGGGGCAAGTCTCGAGTCAAGGCTGTCACCTT
>LPNX010750923.1:310516-396029 GCA_001517045.1 Pseudotsuga menziesii
TCTAATCGACCCACCTGGGACGACAACTGGTGCATGGTATATAATCACAGCAACAGACTACTTGACTAGGTGGGCAGAGGCCACACCCATCATGGATTGCACCGCTGCGACAACAGCAAGATTTTTGTTTGACAACATTAGGACGTGATTTGGATGCCCAAGGATACTGATGAGTGACCAGGGTATTCATTTCATCAACCACACAGTAAGAGAGAGCTGACGGAGGAGTTGCAGATACAACACAAGAAAAGTACCCCATATCATTTGGAGGAAAATGGAACAGTAGAAGCTTTCAACAAGATATTGGAGCATGCACTTACAAAGGTATGTAATGCTAACCATGATGACTGGGACTTGAATATTCCCGTAGGACTATGGGCATATCACACCACTTGCAATAGATTGACAGGGAAAACATTGTTCAAATTGGTATATGGGCAAGAGGCAGTCATTCCTACGAAGTACATTGTTTCCAGCCTACGCATTGCAGCACCGATGGGCATGGATGACGAAGCAGAGCTAGAGGAGCATGCAACCCAGTTGCTATAGCTTGAAGAGGACTGCTTTATAGCAAGTTTTCATCAGCACATTGAGAAGGATTGCCAGAAGGCTTGGCATGATCGCCACATAAAGAACAAACAATTTTAGCAAGGCGATTTGGTGTTGTTGTATGACAACAAGTTCATGAAGCATCCAAGTAAGTTACAGACTCACATTGGTTAGGTACATACCTTATTAGTTCTATTACTTCTGGAGGTGCAGTGTAGCTGCAGCAGTTAGATGGATCAATGGTTCCAAAACTAGTGAATGGTAGCCAACTGAAGCCCTATAGGACAGGTTCAAAATCGCATAGTGCTTGAGGCACTGTGCAATGAAAAAAAAAAATAGATAGGATCATGGGAGAATGGAAGGCACACCAAGAGGAGGTGGTTGCGCAGGAATAGGAGTTAGTAGCACAAGTACAAGGTCATGTTGCGATAACTGCAGGGCTGTGAGTGGACATCACATCAATAATCAATGACGACAGTTAAAGTAGTTAAATGACGACACTTTTAGAAGTGACGTGTAATGATAGCAGATCCAACCGGTGCGTTGGCAGAATAGGTGACAAATTTGGGTAGTTAATGAATGATTTAGTCATGATGTTTGAATTGATGTCATAATTATGAAGTTTGAGTTGAGTTGGCTCTATAAGAGGAAGCCTGCTATGATCGGAAGACACCATTGTGCAGCATTGAATTACGTTGAGTTTCAGAAGTTACCAAGTTGTCAAGAGGGTTGTTGAGAAAAGCTAAGAAGAGTAAGGAAGTTGCTAAGACCAGAAAGGGTGTGGGCTTAGTAATTCGAGAGGAGAATTGGTACAGTATGCAGAGAAACCTAGACACCATTGATATTTCGAGTGAGTGAGATTCATCGCTCATACCAGTTGCAATTGAAGAAGAATTCACAACTATGTAGGCTAGCTTGTCAACAAAGAGGAAGGCACAGAATCCCATCTCCCCAATATCATAGAAGCAACGGACCAGAACTACCATAATGGCACACAAAGAGGGTACCCATAAACGGGTCCATTGATCCATGAAGTTATGGATTCTGTTGCTAGAGTAGGGGTTTCTACAAAGGACATCCCTAGCTACATCCCTCCTAGTCAGCTTGGGGTGCAGTCCAGGAAACCCACGAAGAAATAGAGATACCAGATCATGATGTCGATGATACCACAAGGGATGGTATGCACTTCTGATATTGTGCCTGCACTGATACAGCTAAGATACGAAGACCACTACCTGCTTGCTCTAGATGATGTCGCGAAGGAGTTGTACCTGTCAATGGTACCAGTAGAAGGCATCCCGATCGAGCGTATTCCATAAGATTGGGCAAGAGGATTGGTCAAAGTTGGATTACTTGGATTGATCAATATGTTGCACTTTGGGTGGCTGACTGAGGTGAATGCATGTGTGAAACAACTATTGGCATGTTTTCATGGTGGGTATTTATGGCTAGATGAGTTGGTCGTAGTCATAGTGGAATTGATTTCAGCAATAACGGGGCTACCCAAAGATGGGCCAAACCCCTCATGATATATCCGAGGCAAAGATAATGACATAAAGTTGGAAATGACTCTAAATAAGTGATATTCTCTAAAGCGTGATGGGAGAGATTACTGCATTGATAGCATAAATGATCACGTGGTCCATATTGGTGCCAGGATTCTGGCTAATAAAGTTGTAAGGAAGAACCGTCCGGTTCAGTGTAATTTTGGGGTGGTTGCATGTGTTGAGTTATGTGCACAAGGAACACGCATGAATTGGTATCTTTTTCTTTTGAACCATCTAGTGGAGGATGCAGAGGCTGCATAAGTAGGTGCAAGATCGTTTACATACAGTTGGCTCCTCATCTTGATTGCGCTAGTAGCTTGGATGGAACCAGAGGATTACCAAGGGATGGATTTCAAAGTGGTAGAAATGTGTAAAGGTGCCAAATATCAAAACTTATGGTGGGTTAAGGATGAAGAGAGAGTCATAGATTGGTCGATCCAATTCTAGATCTACTAGGAGGCACTGCAAGCTGCAGTGGCAAAAGTTCCCCAACTGACAAAGGAAGTCACGGAAAAGTATCGAAGAATTGTGCATTTTGCAATTGGACCCCACACTATTTATGTTAATGCGTGGCGAGACCCCGCCAAGAAATGGTACCAATGAGGTACAAAGTTTCTGACCCAGATTTGGAGGCCGAGATTAATGGTTGGCCTGCGGAGTGGCGAGAACCGATTAGTATAGCAGAAGCTTCAACAAAAATACTGGCGGATGCACCTGAGGATCATGTATGCAAATACGATCACCAATCAGATGATGACTCATCAATAGAGACACCTACTGACCCAAAAATGTAGCGCATACTCCAAGAAATCATAGCCAAGAAGCGCATGGATTAGGCTGTGAACAACAACACTGTATCAGCAATGGAAGCACAACTACGCAAAATTATTAAGGTTGTCAATGATCCGACTGATGTCGCTGCAAAAGAAATGAAGAAATCAGCCCAAGAAGGATTCACTGAGGTAAGAACTAAGTTGGATTTTGTTTATAAGCTTGGTTTACACAAAGTACCAGAGAGTGCCACTGCACAGGATTATGTGTCAATCAACACCGAGCAGCAGGCCAGGAATGTTCAAATTCCCCCGACTGCAATTGACACTAGACGGAAGGACTTGAATACCTCCCTGCAGTAGTTGTAGACCGATGCCTTAGATATCAACAAAATGTCCACCTAGATGATGATATCCATGCAGCACATGGACAACCAGGAATTGGTTGATCGACAAAAGAATATCAATGACTAGTACTTGTGGTCGTGGGAGAAAACAGACATCGTGCAAAAAGAGGTTGAAGAATTGCGTCGAGCCAAGGAGAAATTGACCAAGCATAATGCATAGGAGATAGAGGTCTTGAAGAAGACACACAAGGAGTTGGAAGCGGCATTCGCATATTCCTGTCACCATGTCTTGGATAGCACCATAGAGCTGGATGCGGTAGCCAAAGCAAAGAAACTTGGAGCTATTATTGAGGAACTACATAGTGAAACCAGTATTTTGGATGCTTTGATACACCCCTCTATGCCACCAGAACATATAGCTGCAAGGAAGGAGGAGATAGAAGAGCTGGCCACATAGTTCGATGAGTTAGAGCAAGATGCAAAGAAAGTCATAGATGCCCCTATGCAAGTTTGGGGTAACATAGTACAGGCCAAACAACTCGAGCAACTGACTACACAGTTGCAAGTAGTAAATGGGAAATTGGTGACCCTGAAGACATCGCTCAAAGCAATGCCCTTTATGATGCATATCACCAAGGCATTGAAGCTAAAGGAGCTGCGACAGAGAGTCATCAGCACAAGTGAAAGGCAGCAAAAACACATTGCACAGTTAGATGAGTTTCAGGAGATTGGAGCACAACTATCCATGAGAGCAGTTTCTGCACTCCAAGCTGCACAATAAGGTAAGACAAACATTGTTGTGAAGATGGTTGAGCAACCTGTGAACCATGACCTAATGATGATCCATGAGATTAAGGAACGATTCAAGGAGCAAGTTAAAGTGATCACTTAGCAGTTTGTAGATTTCAAAGCCAAGATCGTTGATTTTACCAGGTTCAACCAGGTGTGGCTTGAGGGCAAGCCACAAGATTGTGTTGGGGGCTTGTTGGCAGGGATTTTTGGACAAGTTAGTTGCGTGGCACCACGAGTGCCACACAAACTCAGAAGACACCATGCAAGTAAAATATGATGCGCAAGGTGAAAGATAGATTGTTTTGAATATTTTGTGTTACTTTTTGTACTTTTGGACCATATTTTACAAATATTAGTCAATAGTCGATAGAATCATTTAAGAATTAGTTAGAAAATTATCCAAGTTTACCATGAATGTAAAGGCGCAAGCCTATAAATAGAAGAATAATTGTAAATGTGAGGAGAATCATAGAATGAGAACTGAGAGCTTGAAACTCCATTGAATTGTTGTCTGTTTTGGATCTATGGTTGATTGCACAGAATTAATATGAGAAGACAGAGGTTGATTTGAACTATTGTATTCTTTTTGGTCTCTTTCTGTCTTTTTGTTTCTATGAATCCAATGGTGAATGTGTGTGACATGGATCTATGATGCGATGTTTATTGCTTATGAATAAAGTTCTCTTTCTAGATCTGTTTGCACAACAGTATGGTTATTTTTGTTATAAATAAATAATGTGATATTTTCATAGAGCAATGATGAATGGTTCTATTGATGATTAAGTAACTGGTCAAATCTGGTAGATAAGATGATGAATTTTCAATTCCCATAGTCCTCTTCTATTATGCGAAAACTTGGTTCCGTCAACCCTCCCTCAAACATCTCGGGTGAGACTTCATCCACTTCGTGGGTGTTTCTGGATAGTCTAAAACCTATTTGGGCCGGTGCTCAGGGAGATCTTGGTGAGTTGAGTATCGACAGCGTGGGAACCCCTGTCGACTTGGTTTTGTTAGTTGGGTTTGAGCCAACACCCCCCATCAACACAATTATCTAGAGATGTAGGAGGTGAAATTACTTTCTTTGAACACCACCCCCCCCCCCCCCNATTTTGCAATAAATAAGTGAGACAATATTCTCTTGTACCAATTGTCTCGGATAATGAACATGGATTTCAACATGCTTCATCTTTTTATGAGAAACAAGATTATTAGTGACTTGAATAGCACCCTGATTATCATAGTAAATAATAGTAGAGGCCTAAACAGGAAATACAAGCTTGCTAAGAATTTGCAGATCCAAACTACCTTTCTTCTTGCACTGACAACAACATGATACTTGGATTCTATATTCAAAAGAGATACTACCTTTTTTTTCTTACATGACCAAACCAAGGGTCTAGAACTTAGTCAAAACATATATCCAGAAGTATACTTTCATTCGGCAATGTCACCAACCCAGTTAGAATCAGTGTGCATGATTGATGGGCCAGAGCTGCGACAATACTTGATACCAAACATATAAGTACCTTTTATGTAACAAACAAACTGCTTTTCACCTTTCCAATGGCTTTCGTGAGGATCCTACATGAATCAAGAAACCACACTAACAACAAAAAAGAGATACAGTTGATTGTCCATCAGATAAATTAAACTACTAACCAACTGTCGATAAAGAGTGAAATTTGACTCATGGAGAGTTGCAGTCTTTCGACAACTTCACTCCTGAATGATAAGGTGTATCACATGACTTACAGTCATCCATCTTGAATTGTTTCAAAATATCCAACACATATTTAGGTTGAGAAAGAAATATACCATCATGCATTTGTAAAACTTGAGTGCCAAGAAATAATTACAAAAGACCAAGATCATTCATTTCAAAGGTATCTCCAATTTTCTTCTTCAAACACAAAATGGCATTGACATTATTTACAGTTATTATTAAGTCATCAACATACATTGCCACAACTGAAGTATCAACAAGAACATGTAATACATAAATACTATGATTGGATTCACAATGTTTGAAGCCAAGATTGACAAAGAATCTATTGATATTCTCATACCAAACATGAGGTGCATGTTTCAAGCCATACAATGACTTATTTAGTTGATAAACAAGACCAGACTCTGTCACAAAACTAGCACAGGGACTTCACTGATGGACCAATACCATATCATGTCCATTCATATTGGGGGTTTATTAATTATAAAAAAATGAAACATTATATTGGGATCATAATAAGGGTTGAGGGGGTTATTATATGTGCATAAAAAATGCAATATTTAGGGGGGCTTATTATCAAGAGGCATGGATAAGCAGCACGAAAATAGGAGCGGGGGAGCATTGGGGTTTCGACAGAGCTCGATGGATGCTCAAAGGTAGTTGAAAAGGGATGGGTGGGGATGGGGAGCATTGGGGTTTTGAGTCGTAAGTGACATCTAATTATAGAGGGTCATATATGGATCCAAAATCCATCAAATGCCTTGGAAATATTGAACTAACCCTTACCCTTTCTCTCTTTCTATTGATCCAAGACCAACAGCAGATCCGGTGAGGGCAAGCTCGGGGAGTTAAGGCAAGGCAGCTCGCTTGGTGGATACTAAGAGAATTTATTTGTATTACCTTTCTTCAGCCTACTAGATTCATGGAAGTGCCACATGAAGAAAGGAAGGAACAACCCATATGGGAAGGAAGGAGAGCATCTACACTAATTCCTTAGCGAAAGCCTATGTTTCCCATACACGGTAAAGCAACGAAGTGAATGACCATCGAGCCAAACTATAGTTACTACATCTGCTAGTATGTGACTAAGAGATCTTCTTATTCCATGTAATAAGTGGTAACTTGGGTGGAACTTTGTCGTTTTTGGCAATTGACTCCTCGATATAGTTAAGATCCTCCATTTATTGGTCTATATGATGTAGTTATAAAGTTGGATTTCTCTTGAATAAAGAAAAGAAAGAAGGGTGAGCAGTGGAAAATTTATCAGTAACAAAACAAAAAGGTCACATAATAGCCATCATCCCATCCTGCAGCATAAATTCATAGGTTCAAATCCTAGCCAAAGAGGCGAGTGCAGGTGATCTTATTTTTACCCAAAAGAACCACTGAGAGAAAATGAAGGGGCAAGGGTGGGAAGAGCATCACCCGCAAATACAAAGATATTTGATTGAGTGAAAGTAACAGTAAAAAATATCATTGATAACCCATCATAATAGGGAATAACAAAGGAGTTTGGTTCCTTCATCGGGTGTGTTTATCATATGCATTTTACAGTTTGGAAACAGGTGGGAAATAGGCCTTTCATTTTATCTAATAATTCTACACTTGTAATTCACCATCATACATACTGTATATCACTACAGACTGATGTTATTTCATCACTTTCATTTTTGTAGATATTAGTCTTGGAGGAATCTTTGTTCTAGCTGAAATTTATCCATGTTGTTGGAATGAAAGGAAAGGTAATCTTGATTATCATTAGTTTTTTCCACTCTTTAGATGAAAAGAATAAAGAACATATCTATCCATCTAAGATTACACTCAAATTTTGTTTTTCTTTCTTTACAATAGACTCGTGTGGTTGTTAGTTTAGGGCTTTCAACAATTTTCTACTCTGATTGCAAAAGCATCTAGATAAAACTTATAGTGTATACCGATATATAATATCAAGATGTTATTAGGATGTTATCTATATGAAGATATGAAAGCCCTTTTTTGCTTCATAGTGAGTTAGTACATCATTCTTTATGTTTGGAAGGTACACACTTGTCACAGTGATCTGAAATATTGACTACGATATGTCATGAGTTGTTTCTTATATATGGAACCTTCTTCATGTCTCTAATAACTTCTCTGAAGAATTGGTATACATCTCGAGTCAATCTTAATGTACTTTACCTATACTTTTTTCAATCCTAATGCAACTTCACCATAACTAGTTCAAACCTTATGAAATTTCACCATAACTAGTTCAAACCTTATGCAACTTCACCATGGCATCATCATGCCTTTAAAAAAAACCCTTAACCAAAAAATTTGCAATAGAAATAACACCTTTTACATTTCCAAAATACTCCTTCAAATTTGCAAATAACTCTAGCCCAAATCAATGCTTCAAGTAGTTCGTTAATTATGTTCCAAAAATCAGTTTTCAATAGTTCTTAACTAGTGCAAACTTAGTTATAAAATAAGCTTGAAGTATGTCCTTAATAAGGTCCCCAGTTGCCTTTAAAAGTGTGCTAACATTTCTCTTGACCTTAGTGCCAATATTAGGAATTACTGCATGAAGTTATGCATCAATCCTTTTAAATCTGCAATATCAATAGGCTGAACATCTTTTCTCTAAAATGATCACACAACAACTCTAATTATGTTGTTAAAATGCATGCCTCGAGGCTATATTTTAATCAGTCCATAAGGGTGTTTTTAAGGCTCTCCTTCATATTTGTCCATTAATCCTAGGACACAAGTAGATATGCATTAGTATATTAGGTGAAGAAATGTTGCCCCATAATCACTTCTTAGTGTATTTAGTCTGATCTCGGATTTCTTTGAATCACAAACATTGCTTGTCATTGAAACCAGTTTGTTGGAAACTTGGAAGTGAATACTAGCATTATCGACTTCTCCACTTTAATGAATGCTTCTTGAGACTTCAAAATATGTAGACATGCAGTTCCTTTTTCACTTTTCTTGTCTTCTTAGTTTATTTTTCTATTATTTTTAAGGCACAAAAATAAGGACATAAGTCCATACAAGTAGCGTACAAGGAAACCCTACATGGAGCAAAACTATCCATAGTATAGTCCATAGTATTTTGTTGTCTACTTCTATGAAAAAAATAATTTTTTTTGAAGCAAATGAAAACAAAACATATGTATCGATCATTTGTGGATGATGTGTTGTGTAGTGAGTTGGAGCTTTGTTATTTAGATGGAGTAAAATATTTGGTTTGGACAAAGTTTCTATGTTTTTTCATCTCTTGTTTTGATCACTTTTTTATCAAAACTTCAAAAACAATCATATGAAAACAGGGTCCCATCAACGTCACATTTCAATGTTGGGAATTAATGAAATTCCTTCATGTAATAGAGAAAAGAAGACAGCAATGTCTAAAGATCAACTTGATATTGGTCAAGCAATCAAACTTCTACATGATTTGTGACCAAACGCAAGAGCCTAATTTGTTCAAGGTGGTGGAAGAAACACTTGCAAAGTATGAGGACAAGAAAAAAAAAGAGTGGAATGTACCCGATGCAATATATGGTTCTATTTGGTGTCGGCAAGTGATAATATTGTCAGTTCTCTAAATGAACACATGAAATCAAATAATCACACTGCTACTATAGATGAGGCTTCACATAATACAGTTGTGTTGAGGAGTGGAACAATTGGGGGACCGAAGAAACCTACCAATGAAAAGTCCCAACAAAGTTTGACTAAGTTCTTGATCCCATCACTACCATCATCATTACATGGGGTTTCTACAAATTCACGGGCTTCTAGTTCAGGTGTGTTAATTTCCCAAGTTTTAATTTAATTTGAATTTGAATTTGTACAATACTTTATTTGTTATTACTTGTTAGTAGCAGTTAGTAGATCATTTTCCAATGTGTTTTTTCATCTTATTCTAGGACAATTACCTCCCCCGATATTACTATGTTGGGGGTATTCAGATCCCTATATTGATAGAAGAGGGGAGATATTGGACACAAAGGTTCTAATGGATTACCAACATGGAGGAAAATTGTGGGCCATAGAGAAACATACCCAAAGAACACTATGTTATTATGGTACTGAATGTCATATTAATGGTACATACATCATGTTCATTGCAAAAGGGTTTTTGAAACAAGAATCCCTTTTGATTCATTGACATGCAATTTTTATAAGTTGATACCTAATTTTGATGAATTTCGGATGCATTTATATCGTGAATCAAGGAGCAACATCAAAATACATGGGAGAGATACAGGGAAAGGGAGAAGGTTGGACCATTTGCCTCAAGCCGAACTCAAAATTGTTGCAAGAGACGCAAATGCTACACATATATTTGTTGGGCATCCTATATGCAAGTTAATTAAAGCTAACATACAGAGTGTTCAATATTTATTGTCAACCCAGGGAAGTCTTTTATTTCAAGGATAATATGCACGATATATGATTTAAACACTAAGTTGTTGTAATTAAATGGTCCTACTTTCCTGTTCAGCCACACTCGTCCCATAATCCACTTAATCTAGTTTACTTTCTCAAAAATATAGCCACAAGTACCTTTTACGATTCTTAATCTAGAATTGAAAGATTCAGGAAATAATATCTAGATTGCTTTTGCAGAAAATGAAATCCTAATTGTCAAACCATCTAATGATCCATCCAATTATCCCGATTTAGTTATTCTAGAAATCCAAAGGACATGAATTGAATTCAGCTATTCTAGAAATTCAAAGTATAGGAATGAAATTCTGCAAATATAAAAGCAAAGGAGCGAACTGCAAAGATCTACAGAACAGCAATTGAAAGAACTAGGTATGAACAGGGCTGTTACAGCTATCACACAGTTGCATAAGGGACAATTACCTATACAGTCGACTAACACACCATACCACTGCAATCTTACAAGAAATGCAATTACTGTTTATCCAATAACAAACTGTAAATCAATAACCATTGCAGCTTACTATGAAGAAAGGAAATTATCACAAATCACACAATAGAATAAATACCTAATTAACTTAGCAATCCCTATGGGAAGGTGGGCCCAGCCTTCACACGGAGATGCTGGAAATAACACATGTTAAAACGCCAAGAATTGAATCAAACTCCTTGTATTAGACATGGAAGATGAATCACGCAACCTCAATCATAGTTGATACAATAAACTAGTTCAATGTTCAACCCCTGGTTCAAAATAGTTCCCGATATTTATACAATTACAGTCATAACATCCTCTTCCTATTATTGGGAAGCCATGAAGATCTCTGATCTTCAGGCTGCCCCAATTACAATAAACTATTACAATCGTGGTAGGATGAGAGTAGAAGATATAGGGAAGATGTTACTTGACCAAGAAATAATGATCCTGATTTATTGAGAAGATATCCCGCAAATTACAGCTACTTTTGAGCAGCAGCGCACTGTTGCCTCCAAATTTGACGTAATCTATTGCGGCTACCCTTGTACAGCTCGCATGGACTAATACACTGGGACCGCGTTCTTTGGGTAATGATGGAATGGATGGCAATCAACTTTAGCAACCAATGTCCATCCCTCCTTTGGCATGTTCGGCCTGCTAGACCTGTATTCTCTATATCTCAAAATATCTTTATAAAACCATCATATGTTAGCATAATTTAAGATGTAGAGCCTTGATTACCACAATCCTAAGAATTAATAAAATAATACAATGATTAACCATACCTTTATGACTTGAGGTGCCAAGTGAGGGAAAAACATCTGTTTAGCATGCATAATAGGGTAGAATGAGGCAAAAAGAGGTGGATAAGGGTGGTAAAAAAGGGGCCATTTCTGGGCCCAACACTATTAACAATGCGATCTCTTTGGTGGGAGAGGACAAAGGTTGCTACATTGTATATTAGAACAAGGTCTCTAAGGGAAAAGTTGTTCGAATCTGTGGGAAGGAAGGATTTGTTCAAGTTTTGCAGGGATGTGTGTGAGGCTCATAAGCAAGGAAAATTACAAGGTAAAGATGTAGTTTGGGAATTTGTTCAAGATATATTTCACAACCTAGTTCGTTCAAAGTTAGGGAGAAGGTATAGTGCATCCACTAAATCCATTTATGAGATTTAAGTTATGGGTAGGTCCTAGATTACATAGCTTTATTAGCTTGAATTTGGATGGCCCTTCTATATCTATGACTTTAAGGAAAGTTATAAAGTCATTGGCATATATCCCAAGGGAGCAGGAGTACATTTTTTAGGAAATCAGAAAATTTTATGCTTCCTATAAATCCAAACATGGTATAGAGGGACCAATTCCCATATGCCTTGCTGAAGATGAAACTGTTGTGAAAAAATATGTCAGGTGGGTAGCAAAAAGTGATACATTCATGGGTTTTTGTGGTAAGAAATAAGAACATAAGTGTTAATCACATTTTTTGGTGACAGTTGATGAGGGCGTTGCAGGCTATGAGATTATTATAGATTCCTTCAAGAATTGTGTGACTGGCCATTATGCACATCTTATTATTTCAAACCCTTTACATGAGAATATTCCTGATTTGGTTGTGGTTGGTCATCCAACGTGCAACAGGTTTGATGCAAATTTTGTTAATCGACAATGGGAAAAAATAGAAGAACTATGGAAGAAACATGTGGAACATTTTTAGGACCTATTATTGGTCATTCCTCATATGGGGATAGTAGGAGAAGAATGCTTATGTTGAAGGATTATTACTCAACAACATACATGAGATATCAATTTCCCTAGGAAGGGTGTAGGCTAATTGGGTTGTACGATGGCTTTAAAGTAACATGACTTCATGACCATGATTACATATACAATGGAAAAATTATAGTGAATCCTTTGTTTAATTGTCGATGAGATTTCATTGTTGGAGAAGAGTTGATTAGTTTTAACCATGTAAAAATGGTTTATAACACTTTTAAAGTGGATGACCACAAGCTTAAAATTGATTATATAGAGAGGATTGATTGCCAAAACTAAGGTTCAACACAATGCATTACTCCAAGGCATGTATAGATGTGCTTGAAGGAAATGAGAAGTACAAGTGGAAAGATAGATATGACATCATGTATAGATATCTATCTAGCAATTGTTGTTGACTATATTGATTTTTTTTGTCTCCTAGTTTGACTCTTTCGGAAAGAGTGCGAAATTATTCAAGATTCCATCATTTCTTCATGTTATGGCTATGTTGGGTCAGAAAACAAGAAAATAGTAGTGTCGACATTAATTTCATTAGAATAGAGGCATATCAAGATGTGAAAAAATCTTGCCACTTTGCAGTTTTGTTGATGATATTTTTTCGTGATCATTACTCTAACTTGCCATGTGCATTTCACCTAATTGGGCTAGATGTATGTGAGAACTTCTTTATCAAAGTCTGTGGCATGGTTGGAGTAGAGAGGGAATATTATTTCACTGAATTAATTCATGCTATTGGAACCCTTAATAGAGTTGTTGAAGAAGAATCGAATCCCCAAGGGCTTCCTTTCAATAAGTCTCATAAGAAACAAATGAGTATCTGGAATAAATTGCATCAACAAATAATAGAGGAAGGTGATGTCTTGTCACAATATGATTCAATATCCACAGATAATAAAATTATAGAAGCTCTCAAGATAGGATTGGAGGATGCATAGGGAATTTTACTAGGTCTTAGCATGCAACCATAAAGACACACAGAATATTCTTGGTGGTTTAAACCATGGATAGAGGATCACAATTATCCAACATTCGAAGTTGTGGATGAAGTAGTTGATCATTCTCCACCGGGTCATTCCACACCCATATTCCAATCTTCGTCTTGTATGGTACTCAATGATAGTGAATTGCAAATGATGGAAAGTGAGTGGAGGCACGAGTTGGATGGATTTTTAGATTTCATTGATGAAAATGTAAATATAACTATCAAACCAATGGTGGAGGTTGATGGAAAGGACATGTACAAATCTTGTTTAGTTATTCAATTGAATGGAAATACGACAGTACCGAAAGATAGGTTGACTAAAGTGAGGAATGGAGTATACTTCAGGAAAGATGAGAGGGCCCCCAAAAAAGGTGTTGCAATTGGTTTTGGAATTGGATCATATTGTGTGGTGTTGTTTGAGAGTGATTCTATAGATGTAGTTGAATGTATTAGAAGAAAAGGTGCATCTCAAAGTACAAAGCATGGCGTTTCTTGTGGGACTTGGTACATTGGAAGAGTTCAGCGAATAAGAAAGAAGGATGGTAATAGGGCGTTTGATTACCATAATGGAATTAATATATTGGATAGGCCTGAAGGTGTTGAGCTACAATGTTGTTGGTACAATATAATAAAGGGAAAAATGCATGTACAAGTATGATTCAACAGATCATATATTCATACAAATTGAATTTGTTATAGCAATGGTGAACCTATCATACAATATCAAGAATGACACATACAAGTCAGAAGAAATCCACCACAGAATTTATGAGGATTTCATTAAAATTTTAAATAGGGTGGAGTTTTAACAACATTCTAATTTCTCTTATCTTTTCTACTACTACATTATAGCTTCTTTATAAAGTATTATTTTTTGTATTAGCATTGTTTTGTTTGTATCAATTTCATACTCATTTTATACTCATGGGATTTAGGTGCGATGAATTCTTCAGATTGTGAATGGTTCAGATAACTCAATGTGAAGTTATCGATCGTCAAATATTTCTTTATGCTTTCTTGAAGCATGGTTTTTGAAATTTTGTTGGCCATGCTCATATTAGAGTTTTTAGCATTAACTATACATGATGCTTCATACTTCATGATGTTCATGTTCTTTATGTACATCGTATTCAGTGTATGAGAATTAAGAATTGATTTGTTGCCCAAGATATGTGTTGTAAATGTTTAAATTTTGTTTGAGTGGGCTTCATATATATGTTATTCTAGTGGTAGAACTGTTGAATCTAGTTTTTTTTGAATAATGCAAGCAATGAGAAAACTTGTGACCAGTTTAACCAGAGGATCAGTTCATTCACCTTTAGCTCAAAGCATTTTTATCCATTACAGCAGTGAGGTTGGATGTATTTCCTTTTCAATACACCTAATTTTGAATAGAAAGTAAATGGTAGTAATCTAATGTAGATCTGATTTCATATCAAAACCGTAGCATAGCCACTCTGGCTAGTACTACACTGCTAAAAATAGGGAACGAGTTGAGTGTGGATCCTTTAATGAAGCAAATCACAAATTTTACGTTATATGAGTTCAATATTGTTGTTGTGGAAGTGATTTTATCTCTGTGTTTAAAGTTCCCATAGAAGTATCGAACACTGAGTAATTGGTATATTTTTTGTTATTCTATTTAAATGTGTCACCTTTGCTCCCTTTCCTTTGGAGAAGAGTCGATAACTATGTTGTTTGTCTAATGATTTTCTAGAATGAAATTTCTAAGTAATATACTTAGAGAAGAAGGGGGGTTTTGATATAAGAAAGCTATTGTGGACTCTATTCGTATTCTCATATGAGATATCTCAGAGGCAAAAGAAGTGGCGTGTCTCATCTTTGTGAATTCATTGAAGATTGTGAATTTTCTTATATTTTTACATAGGTAAGCTCTAATTACTGCATAAAATATTAGCATTGTGTCATCAATTTTATTCATTCATTTTCATTGTGTATATTGTATCATTCTATTCCTCCAACTGATAACAGAGTTAGTGTTCTTTTCTGCTCCCTAATTTTATCATAGCATTAGACCATATTGGCATGACAGCTAAATATGTTGAACTAGTAAGAAGTGAGAAAAAATTGACCTTCAGAGATGGAAATGCATTTAGAGAAATATCATGGACAGAAATATTGAAATTGCAGTCCATTTATGGCTATGTTTTGTACACGTCAATTATACTGCAGTATATAAAGCATCAAATATTTCTATTTATGGACCTTCTTGACGTATTGTATTAGATAATTGTGTGGATATTATCGATAAGGTATTTCTATTGTATATTCTTCATTTTCTTGGTAATCAAGGACCAAACACTGCAGACCCTAGCGTGGCCCTATAAAGTATATTAGTTATATTTATAATCGATTTATTCTTGAAAATGAAATAGTTAGAGCAAGTGATGTGATTTCTGAGTTCAAAACATTGTAATGTTAACTATGGCTACTTACGGTGACAGGTGTGACTAAAGAGACTAACTGAACAGGATGATATTTTCACCTAAATTTCATATTTGAAACCTGCACATGCTTTGGACTCCATCTCATTCATTTTGCCTCTATTTCAAGCTACAACACAAGCTATACAATCATTGTATTTGGGGATTTTTGTGTGATTTTTGTCAATTGCATTGGTAAGCAAAAAAATTCTTCAATATTGACTGAGTGATACATAAAATTGTGCAAAATCACATTATCATCATCAAACCATCCAAATTTTCATAAATTAAAATCAAGTGATGAAAATACATACCTGTCATTTTGAAATTGTGATTGTTACTCTATGATTATTATTACACCATATTTTTCATTTTTCAGAAATGTTAAGTTAAAGGATAAGTTGGACACATTTTAAAGGAATCGAAAAAAATTCTCTTAGCACGAGGAGATAGCCTAAAGGATTTTAATGTGACCAAGGGAATCAACAAAAAGTGCTAGTGGATAGTAAGTGCAAGGTGTGCACATGATCATGGGACGTAGATGTGATGTCAAGGAGTGGGTGAATGAAGACGAACTGTGGAGATCTGATCATGATTGGATCGACGATGGACAGGTGATCTAGAGCGTGGAGTAGCACGAGAAATAAAAAGGAAGCAATAGCGGATTATAAACCACTCTCGACATGGTGCAATGTGGTGAACTCCATTGGGAAAATTGGTGAGCTAAAAACCAATGTCTGGAGCCTCCCAAACCGGTATTTTGAAACTTAATATAAAGGGTCGGTGGCTAATTTAAAATGGATCTTTTGTCGTGGTGCAAGCGGAAAGGTGGATATGAGGACAACACATGAATTTGCGGTCCAAATGTCAACTGTAAGCTTCACCTCTCACCAGGTAGCTTTAGTACCTTGTTATTCACTAATTTTATTGTTATGGAAGGGTTTCATTATAGAAATGTTAAGTTAAGTTAAGGGGATCCATATTTTTCATTTTTTAGAAATGTTAAGTTAAACGATAAGTTGAACACGTTTTAAAGGAATTGGAAAAATATTGAGGTGTATGTGATTAAGGTTAGATCATATTTCTCTTAGTCAGGTCTGGAATTCCAAATTCCCCTCACCCGTCAAATGGAAATTTGTTGATGGTTTGGTATTTTCATTTCCTGTCACTTTACATTATTACAAATTTATAGCATGTCAATATTTTATATCAAATTTACTTAATTTTTTTAAAGTATTTTTTTTAAATGTCATATTAAAAGTCATTATCGCAACTACTAAACTCAAGTTATTCATCCTATGTATTTGGAAATAGAAAGCTACTGATCTTCCCAATCGAACAGGAAGGGAGACACCTATATTCCAACGGTCATCCAAAAATAGAAAATAAATATATCCATTTCTCATTTTATCTAAGGCAAGCGACCCACGAAAATCTATGGTTTATTGATCCTTTTGCTGAATAAAATAGGCCAAGATACTAATTACCATAAGTCTACCTTAAATTGATGTTTACTTAAAAACAATGAAATAAAATACACCAAACATTTTAAAATAAAATAAAATAAAAAAATAAAATAAAGTTTAAAAAAAACTTGACTCTATACAAAAATCCTTGGTCATATGCATAAAGAAACATTGCATGGCCAAAGAAAATGGTTGCAGATGAAACCCATTCACCCTCCCTGCTTGTACTGTATCCTTGTGGCAATTGAACAGAGATTTTTTATGCTCCTGATCACAATCCTGTTGAATCCCTTTTTTCCCATACTCAAATGCATTGCTTAGGACGGGATTTTGTATAGGGAGGAGACACTGACTATTATACCAACCAATAATATTAATTTATTGAATATATTTAAAAAATCACAATATTAAAATGTATTTAAAAATTACAATGCCTAAATATATTAAAAGGATTACTCTTGAAGTCGACCATATCCTACTTCGATTCATTGTTCAAATACTTTTAGGATTGGAAATGAGTATGCACCTTCTTAGTTCCCAAAATGAAGTAACATAACTAGGATGTTCCCATTTTCCAATATTAAGAGCAATGAATTCGCATGTTGCGAAGTAGATTCATGGAATTTGACCTGTGTGAGCACTAGGCATCTAAGGGTGATAATAAATGAGTTAACTTGCTCATTTATACCAAAGAGTTCAAATAATGTGTACTCAAGTTGTCATCCTTCCACATAACGTGTTTGATTTAATGAACATGACTCCTGAACCATTTTCCAAAACCAACATAACCACCAAGTTACCAACTCAAAACTCAGCCAAAGGGTACTAGTAATTATGATGGATAAATAAATTCAATGAGTGTAAAATCTACAGGTTTCAATTTTGCATAAATGTCAAGCTTGACATGCGGTGTATGCATGTGGTCATGGGACCCAGATATGATGTCAAGGATCAGGACGGCATGGTCAGACAACAAATATTTGGTCAAGATAAGATCAACGATTGGCAAGTGATATGGAGCACGGAGTAGCGCGGGAGATAAAGGAGATAAGATGTAGCAGATTATAAACCTCCTTCCATGTGGCGTGATGTGGTAAGATCCGCTAGGGAAAATGGTAAAGGGAAAACCACTTTCTGTAGCTTCTGAAACCGATCCCATTACCTAATAAAAAGATCATTGATCATTGTGAAAAGGTTTATTTTGTCGCAGCATTGACAAAAAAGTGAAGACGTTGACAACGCACTAGTTTGTGGTTCGGGTTGTTGTCTAAAGGTAAACCACAGTGTTTTCACCACCTCCCAGGTAGTTCTAACACGTTATTCCCACGTTATTTCTTACTGAGTTTGTGTTATGGAATAAGCTTCAAGTTCAGTTTCTCTATCCAAGTTTCTAGATAGCAAAGAGGAGGTTATAGTTGATAGAGATGGAAATGTATTCGACCCAATTCTCTCTATGTGCAGCATTTCTCAGTCCAAAGAACAGTTATGGAGTTTTAAATCACAAGGAAGGGATGTTTTGAATGTGTGGAATTATTTTTATGTATAATTTCTCTGTCGAGCAAACCCTGTATTACCCTGAATTTGTAGAGTGGTGCATAAATAATTATTCTCCCACTGAGAGAATAATTATGAACAAAAACGCTACTATAATCCTTTGTCAAGTTAATAGAAAAGTCATTTGTGAGGTTCTGAATCTGCCTGAGATTTTTCCTAGAAATATTGAAGCCCTTAGTGAAGAAAACTTGGTTCAAGTGTATAGGGAATGTAAGTTTCAGATTAAAAATGCCTTTTCGATAGAAATTCTAAAAGTTGGTCATGTGGTAGAGAGGCTTGCATTTCCCGTGGATGTTCGTCTTTTTCGAGAAGATGTCCAACTGGTGTTGTCAATATTGAGTCAAATATTGGGATATGATGATGACAAGTCAGTGACTGAAGTTATGATTGGTTTTATATTGAAGACAAATTTACCGGAACCAGAGACAAACCAAGTCTGTTGTTTTGGTTTTGATGAATTGTTAGCCACCGCAATTCATTTTCAACTAGCATATTTTCCCAAGCTGAGACATTTCAGGTATCATCCATACTTACTAAACATTTTCCTATGCTCAAATGTCTCTGAGTTGCATTTCATCAATACAATTTTTTCACCTGGGCTACTTGGGAAAATAAATATGTTTGAGTTTGTGAATAAAATCATGGCGAAAGTATACACAATAATTTTTGATGAAAAGTTGCCCAAAGTGTTAGAAGAAATGAAAAGTACTTTGCATCCCTCGATGAAAAGTTGTACAGGAGACTAGTTTTTATATAAGGAATTCATTGTTGTTTGTGTTTATGGTTACACAAGACCACCTTACAAATTACCTGCCTTTCTGACTCCTAGAATTTATCAGGCTGAGGTTGTGTTCAAAAGAACACTTTGGTTCTTTTAAGAAGCCTTCCGATGTAAAGTTCCCATTCAAGATTAGCCCTTTCATTTTCAAAAACAAAGTTGTGTTTAATATTGTTGAAAAATTATTAGAGGCTATGGAATTCCAAAAAATAGAGAGGCTAAACTATGTTCCAAGGAAAATCATGTCGCAATGAAGACAACAAAATAAAAACAAGGCCTTCAAACATCAATCAGTGGAAGGAATGGATAAAATAGTTAATTTGTTGGAATTTCAGGAGGATCGTGAAGGAGTCAAAGAAGAAATAATAGAGGCAGGTGAAGAGAAAGGAAATGACTTGGCTATAATTGTACAAACACCATCTAACTATACTTCATTAAATAAAAGGACCCTTTCAGAATTTGACATAATGGATTTCGATGATGAAAACTCAAACAAAATACTAAAGACACATTCTGAAAGGGAAATGGCGATGCAGGATGAGCTGAGTGCAGCTGATGAAAAAAAAAGGTCTTATTTTATAGCAACAACATGTACAAATAAGAGAATATTATTTTCATGATGAAGGTAGTGCAGGATCTGACTCTAGATATAGATCTAAGTTAGACTTTGTTTCTAGATACATAGAACAAAAGAAGCAAGCTTTAAACGAGACACAAAATATTTTTCCCCAGGTGATAAAGTTAGCAGATTAGCAATTGTCGCTAATTTCCACCAAGTATTTAGAGAGGAACACCGTTAAATTCTCTATGATAGATGATGAGATATTTTCTGAAGTCGAGTTCAGTCTGGAGAAAATCAGTGTGCCTGATAAAATCCAGTTCCATCGACAAACCGATGATGTTTTATATTCTGATTTAATAAAGGCGACATTGAAGATTGCAAAGATGTAGTCGTTTATTGATAAGTTGGAGAACCAACTCCAACAGGAGAAAGTGGAGAACAAAAATAAAAATTACAGACAGACCTTATAACTTTAGGGACTGAATCAGCTAATGTTCAAACAACTAAAAAATAGCTAGAAGAAAAAGAAAAAACTATCCAATTCCTAAAGAAAAAACTAAAAGTTCCAGGTACGCAACACATTCAGTTATCTGAGTTGATAGTGTTGCAGAAAGAGAAGGATAAAATTTACCAGGAATTGATGGACTTTAAGGGTAAAATTTTAAAACTATAGAAGGATAAAGAGTCCTTGGAAATTGAATGACATGGATTTGTGTCCTAGATTTCAGCTTTTAATGCCAGTCGAAAAGAAGAAGAGTAAGTGTTGGAGGAGTTGATGAGCCAACCCTTGATTCATAATGAAGATCAAGTAAACGAATCTCCTGCTGATGAATCATTTGTTGCAATGTCACAGATAAATTTGAGAGAGGAAGAAATCAAAGAGTTGAAAGAAAGTAATGTCAAGCTGAAGCGGGAATTGGCTCAAATTATTGAAGAAAGAAACAAAATTTCAGGTGAAAACATACAATTTCAGAAGAAGATCAATGAATTGACTAAGAATATTATAGGAAAAACACCCTTCCAAGGAGCTAAACATCTTATTTGGGATACTTTGACTATAGAAATCACCAAGTTTAAATCATATTTAAATTTTGTGATTGATAAGAATGTAATAGTGGATTTAGCTCTTCAAAGATGTAAGTTGGTTAATGAAAATCTAGACAAAAATCCACTGGACACTGCCCAAAATGTTGTTAATTTTTTAAAAAATTTGACATATGAAGACTTGCAAGAGATGGGAATCAGGGATGGGCTAGCCATCATTCTATGGGCTAGAAAGTTTATTAATAAAAATAATTTGGTCAAATTTTTACAAGATAAAGCAAATCAGATGTTTCTGAAGGTTAAGGATTTCAAGAAAATGTTTCAAGAACACTTTGATGAAGGAATTCCTCAATTCTGGGATGGTAATGGCAATTTATTTTCTCAACAACATTATCATAGATTGCTAGTGCATAACGCATGGACCACTCCAAATTTGAAGAATTGACAAAGGGAAAAACAAGAAAAGTCATTATAGATACATTGACTGATGACTTTGAGATATTTGAATGATTCGTGATCACTCAAAGAATTCTACCACTTATTTCTTACACCCAATGCATGGAGTTAGAGGTGGCGATTAAAGAAATGATGGATTGTGGCATCCCGAATCATGAACAATGGAAGGTTGTGGAAAATTCTGGGAAAACCAAATATAGACTACACCAATAATGAACAGGTGTCATAATGCAAGGGAGCAATTCAGATATCTCTTTGGCCTACCACATGGATTTTCTATGAAATTTGTTTTAATAAAAAAATTCAGTTACTAGATTCCTAGGAGTTAGGGATTTAGTTAAAAGAACATTGATTTACAAGAGGTTTGTTAAACATTTGCTCAAGGAGCCATATTGTATATAATTTGCATTTTATGAGGTTTGGGGGGTTTGGGGGTTGGATCCCAAAGAAAAGAAGCAGATTGTTCATGGAAAATATTTTCTTAATACAATTTTGTAGAGAATAGAAAAAAAGGAACTCTTTTTTGAGACATAAATTCTTGTGGTAATGGTTTAAAGTTTGTGATGTCCTATATGTGTATGTGTAAATATTTACCTTTGTTTCCATTATGTGTTTTTATTCTTAAGTATTTGGTTGAGAAAAAATGATTTAGAATTCTTCTATGATGCTCCAAATGCATGCAACTGAACACTCATTATTTTATGTCTAACATTGCATTAAGCCATTTATGAGACAACGAAGTCATCTGAGCCTGAACAGGGAACAATGGGTGGGATCCCACCATCATTGATCCTAAGCCAGCTATTGACGGATGAGGACTAGACAAAGATGTCAGTCTTTTTGATAGAGGCATGATGCCTACTGTCACATGATGTTGTGTGGGCCAGCTGGTCCTTGCCTTAAAGTTGTGCTACTCAAACTTAATTTTGATGTGCTCGTTATTTAGCATGCCTTATATTTTTGCTTATGCTTTTAAAGCTTATTAGCTGACTATGTGTTATTATCTCATGGAAGCTACATAGCACAATCCAAGTTTTATATGATTACTAAAATAAAAGGTATCTCTTTTTTAGTCTCGTGTTGTACAGGAATTGGAAAAAATGTATTTTCAAATATTACAGCTTTATCTTGAAAAAATTGAATTGGAGCATGAATTGACATCAAATACAAAATCTGCTTTCATGAAAATTACAAATAAGTCCACATTGACAAAATCACATTTTGAGCCTATTGGTTTAGACTTTACCTCAGGTGCATCTCTTGCTATAGGTGGAAATGATGTTAACTTGTTTAACACCTCTCTGTGTGATGCTATGAAGATAGGGAACACTAGGTGTGTATATTCAAATGACATTGTATATCAAGGGAATAACAATGTTGACAGTAATAATTTAGAAGTTGACAACAAAGTTGATAAATCAGAGAAATTTTCAAGTTTAAATATTGATAGTCTATTCGATGTTTATGGTATCAGATCTTAAAATTTTCTAGTGGGAGTGTTTTTTAATTTCGTCATGCTTGTGTGTAGTGCATATTAACTAATTAGGAAATTGTGGGTGTTGTTGATTCGAAAGATGGATAGGGTGTGGAAATATCTTGTTATAAAACTCACTGTTGTGGTATCGACCTTCCTTATACGTTGATGATAAAACATATTGTTGTGGTATGGAACACTTATGGACTATATACCTTGAGAGAGAATATAATAGTTTGACACATTCGTCTTCTTGGTAAAAGGGTTGTGTCCCAACCTTGATGGTACACCTTGGTCCTATGGGTAAAAGGGTTATTCTTCCACCTTGATTGACACACCTTGGTCTTGTTGGTGTAGGGGTTGTTTTCCCACTTTGTCATGACCCCTCTTGTTGAATCTTGATCTTATGTTGACCCTTGATTGGTCCTTATTCTAGCAGACCCTCATAGTGTGGTACCTTAACCCTTTTGTTATGTTTGTTATGGGTGTGACCTTCTAGTAGCCGCAAACAACTCATAGCCTGCTCAAGCAAGTTCAGACAGGTCATGGTTTAGTCCAGACACCCCTAAGAAGGTCATGGTTTAGTTAAAGTAGACCGAAGAAGGTCACTGTTCATTTCAAAAAGAACCAAGAAGTTCACAACCCAACTTAGGAGGTCATGGTTCAGAATTGAGTGGACTAATATCTTTGATGCATTGTTTGAGTGTGATAAGCTGTAAGAAATCCATGAGCTTTGTATGCGATACAAACTAAGCTCTAGTTTGTGTGTGGAATGTCAGCATTACCTGATATTTTATTGTATTTTATGGATTGTTGTTTCTTGGTCTTTTGCTCCAGTAATTGGGGTTTTATTATGGTTCACTTCAAGCAGAACCAAACACTTAAATAGTTTAGCAGAGATCTTAGTCCACTCAAACAGAGTTATGGTTTCTTCTAGCAGCCCCAAACAACTCACAACCTGCTCAAGAAATCCATGGGATTTGTATGGGATACAAACTGAGCTTTGGTTTGTGTATGGGATGTCATCATTACCTGATATTTTATGTACTATTGTTTCTTGGCACAGGGTAAATTGTTTTCTTTGGTGATTCCCCAAGTCAATCCAGCTAAGGCTGCTTGAAATGTCTCCTCAATATACTAGCTAGGTTTCAATCTATTGAGATTGTAATTATTCAAGGCCTCAACTATCCATCCATCCAGTCTATGGGCATTTCCAGCGAACAAGGTAGTCTATGGGTAGTCTCGGTCGAGTTAGTCCTAATAGTTTGTGTGTAGTCTTAGAAACCAAACCCCAATTCTCCCTCGCTCGTACTGCTTCTCCACACCCCACTCGTGCTAATTATCCCCCCCTTTTTATAATAAAACCCCTTAAATATTACGTTTTTAACCCATAAAATAAATCGTGAATAAACCCCTCAACCCTAAATATGATCCCAATATAATATTTTTTTATTTATAATTATTAAGAACCCAATATGAATGGATGTGATATGGTATTGGTCCGTCAGCGACACCCCCGTGGTTTCATACTTGAGTGGACTAATATCTATGTTGAATTGTTTGATTGTGCTAAGTTGTAAGAAAGCCATGGGATTTGTATGGGCTACAAACTGAGCTCTGGTTTGTGTGTGGAATGTCATCATTACATGATATTTTATGGACTATTTTTTATTGGTATGCTGCTCCAGTAATTGGGGTTTCCTTACGGTTCAATTCAAGCAGAACCAAACACTCAAACAGTGCAGCAGAGATCTTAGTCCACTCAAACGTGACTCAAATAGGGTTATGGTTTCTTTTAACAGCCCCAAACAACTCACAGCTTGCTCAAGAAATCCATGGGCTTTGTATGGGCTACAAAATGAGCTCGGTTTGTGTTTGGAATGTCATCATTACCTGATATTTTATGGACTGTTGTTTCTTGGTCTGCTGCTCTAGTAATTGGGGTTTCCTTGCTTGACGAATGGGTCACCTTGACTGCTACTATAGTTGAATAACCTACAGTAATTGAATGTATTCTCTCTCTCGAGTATGTCCTATAGTGACTTGTCTCTTAATAGACAAGATCTGATCTAAAAAAATATTGTTGATTATAAGGAAGGCTTCAACTCTCCTAGTGGGTTATCTTATTTGTTGTCTTTGTACTTTGAGTTAGATTTACTACCGATGTTATTTATTGTCTTTGTATGTTTTTCAGCTGTAACTAGACAAGAGTGAGACAAGATAAGTTTAAAGCGTAATTTTCATCTATTTCAACTTTTACACTCCCGAAGTTGGACCTTTAGGAGTGTTAAAGATGAAAGAGATGAAAATTATGCATTCAGACTTGTGTGGACTAATATCTTTGTTGCACCATTTGAGTGTGCTAAGCTATAAGAAATCCATGGGCTTTGTATGGGCTACAAACTAAGCTTCAGTTTGTGTGTGGAATGTCATCATTACCTGATATTTTACAGATTGTTGGTTCTTGGTTTGTTGCTCTAGTAATTGGGGTTTCTCTCTCTCAGGTATTTCCTTTGTTCCTATAGTGACTTGTCTCTTAGCAGACAAGATATTATCTAAAAAAATCATGTTGAGTATAAGGAAGGTTTCAACTCTCTTAGTGGGTTATGTTATTTCTTTTCTTTGTACTTTGAGTTAGATTTACTACTGTTGTTATTTATTGTCTTTGTATGTTTTTCATTTTTAACACACAGACCTTATGGAGTGTTAAAGTTGAAAGAGATGGCAATTATGCTTTAAACTTATCTTGTCTAGTTAGAATGATACTATTTTGTTTCTAGTACTACTTTTTCATCTTTGTTCATGGTTTATTTCTGGTTGAGATGGTTTGTCATGGTTTATGTCATTTTTCTTATTAGATATCTGCTTTTAAGTTTAAATATGGAATTCTGGTTGGCAATTTCCAAAATTTGTAGTTGCATTGATGCCTATTTATGGATTTCAGTTGCAGTTGCAGTTTCCAAGCTAACTACTTTTTATGGATTACATTTCTCTTCCTTGTATAAGTTGTTTATTTGGTTATACTTTGTATAACTAATGACACTTATACAATGATGACAAAAATATATAAAACAATGTACCCTGAGAGAGAAAAATATTATTGGTCTTATTGGTCCTATAAATGATTTGCTTGTCCACCTTATATAGTTCACGTTGACCTTGTGGGTTTGTGGTTTATTTTGTTGTGGCCCCCTTGGTTGACTCATGATCATTTATCTTACTTGGTCCATAGGTTATGTTTATGGTTAGGTTAGTATGACCATGATCTATTTTCTTGGGTGGACTATGGGTCCTTCCCCAGCATGACCGTGACATTGTTTTCTTGTGTGGACTATGGTTTCTTCCCCAGCGTGACAGTGAGTTTCACTTTATGGGTGGATTGTGGTTTTCCAAGCATGACTGTGCAAAGTATGCTTGTGTGTCTCTGTACTATGTGACTACATCCTTACCCAGCATGACTATGTGTCCTTTGTCAACATGATTGTACTGGGTATGATTGTGCTTGTTGACTAAGAAGTTTAGGTAAGTATGCTTTTTCTTTAACCCTCCCAGGCTCTCTCTCAAGGTACGTAAATTGTTTGCCTAGATTTACTTGTCCCTTTGATGACAAGGTCAAATCTGAAATATCTAAGTATATGGTTGATTCAAATATTGGTTATGATTCTTTATTGTTGATATCTATTGTACAATATTTTATCTTGTTGTTATTGTACATGGAATTTGATGATTCTTGAGGACCAACTTTAATGCAATGACTAATGGAGCGTTAAGTTGAAAGAGATGAAAATTATGTTTTTTTATTACAGTTCAAATTTTATTAGAGAAGTATTGTTATGAATCTGATTTTATATGTTCATGCATAAATTTTACTTCTTAAATTAAAAACTCCTCTAACCCTTAAACTTCAACATCAAGTAATTTGGAGACATGTACATGGCATATTCCATGCTTGGTTTTTACAGTTTTTTTTATTTGGCTTTCCTTTTTATCCTTGTTTGGTTTTCTTGAAAAGTATAGGAAGCTTACCTTATAATTTTCTCTCTGCCTTTAATGACACATCCAATTCTCATGTCCCTAATCTATGAATTAGTGTTATTTTTCCTTTTATGTCAGATATTACTTGTTTACAATATGGCACTTATGTAAGTTTTGAGTTGGAGTTACCAGAACAAAAATAGGATATGGATGAGAATACGTATTTCAATTTTTAGATTTCTTTTTGGATATGGCATCTATAATAGTACATATAAAAATATTGATATATATCTATATATTTAGGAAATTAGTCTCATATATCTGTATATTTATAAAAATATGCTCATATCTATATGTATATATAAATATATGGAGATATGTATGAGAATAGGAGGATGCAGGCAAGCCCATTTAAAAAATACATACTCACATTTCTAAATGTGTTTTCCTATACTCACGGTGTACTCGCGTTTGTTTATCTTTTGATTTTCGGGGTTCTTTTGGTTCAAGCTCTAGACTTTGTGGTCTCTGAAGCCCATAAGTGTGGTCTCAGACTCATACTTATCCTGGAAAATAATTATGAGAACTTTGGAGGAAAGGCTCAATATGTACAATGGGCTTGCAATGCTGGACAGAATCTCAACTCTGTTGATGATTTCTTCACCAATCACACTATAAGAACCATGTTAAAGTAACTCACTCTATAAATGTATGTTTTTGTTTCATTATATGCATATGTTTCTTTCATTATGCATATAGACATACATAGACCAATTTGCATGCAATACATATACATACAAAAGTTATTCAAATCTGCATTGGGCAATGCATTTTCTTGCAGACTTTATTGACTAGAGTGAACACCATCACTAGAATAGCCTACAGGGATGATGTTTTAACTAGATCTTATTTCTAGTTTATTGGTTCTTTTTGTCTTAATTTTCAAATTTTGATTTACTATGATTTTATATTTTAAGTTGTTTGTGAAGATTTAGATTTATTTCATTTTTGTTGGTTTTAAGGTTCTTCTTTGGGCTTATTAGTAATCTATATATATCCTTAAGGTTTTAAAACTTATAATAAAGATTATTTCTAGTTTTATGCTTGGTAATTAACTTTCTTTTTGAAGCTTTGTTTAAAAAATATGCAAAAAAGGATTACTGTAGTGCAAGAGCGAAAGTTAAAGAACGGTAGTACTACAAGAATCTCGTTTTGTGAAATCATGGCAAATAATGGTGTTGCTATGTAATCGAAAGTAGAAGGACTCGTTTTACACATGTGAGGATGGAGTGATACATGTATAGAGCTCAGTAATCATTGTGACAAGTGTATGAAAGGAAGAAAGGGTTATGAAGGAGAATCATGGCTGTTGGAAAGCTGAATTAGTGGAATTCCTTGAACACATAAGATGGCGCAGGTTCAAAACCCATTAATGATAACGACAGGTGAACGAGCAGTTGCCAGGATTATTGAATATCGTGGGCTCACCTGTCATTTTTTTAATTTGACAAAATTACTGAAGGAATTGGGGGTAGTCATGGCCGTTGAAGAGAGAACTATGGAAGTCTGTTGGACACATATGAAGACATGAGAGCACATGTTTAGTAGTTTAGATTATCATCATGATAGGTGTGCAACTAGATAGAGAAATCATTAAATAAATTGTGATTTGCATTGACAGAGGGTTAGTTTTGTAGGGGCAATTAAAAACATTGTGAATTTGTTGTCCCGATTTTACTCAACTATCAGTTTCATTGCTATAGTGAAGCATTTTTGAAATATTTTCAACTCTTTTAGAAATAAATTCACAGGTTAAGGTTTCACGGCAGAAATGAAAAAGAGTGGTAAAACCAATAGAGTTGAGCCCATGGATACTAGCTAGGCAGAAGAGTTTCCTGAGTGTGCAACGATTTTTCAAAGGGCTGGTTGGGTTTATTTCTTTTAGAAAATCAATGGTTTTATCCTATAATTATCATATAAATTTCCTCAGTGTTTAGACAAGAACACAGTTTCCTTCGAGACCCTCAAATTTGAACTCACTAGAGAGTTAATCGAAGAAGCCACAGGTATAGCAGCTAATGGAGAACTTTGGTTCAAGAAAATACCATTCACTTTCAATTCAAAGGATTTCTTATTTCCTGAGGTTGAACCCCTAGATTGGGGCAAGGGTGTACAATTACAAAATTTTAAACCTGAGTGGAGGGAAGGCATCAGGATTCTACAAAGTTACATCACTTGTGAAGACAGATTTGCCTTAGTCTTCAAATATCATATCAATTCCTCTAGAATTTAAATCAAGAATCCAAAATGAATTTACCCTTCTTCTTTTTGAAGACCCTGCAAAAAATGTCAGAAAGGACATAAAGACCACACTCAGCAATCTATATTTCACCATTGACTCATTAAATTGATTGTTAATACAGTCCTACAGAAAAAGGGTAGAACCTGGGAGCACTTTTTGTTTTGGTCAGGTATCTAGACTCAGCAAGAAAACCAACCCAAAAAGAGACAGATGAATAAGCAGCATTGCCTTGCGAAGAGGTTAAAGAGGGAAATAATTGATGAGATGGTAAAAGATAATATTCAAGAAGAATGTCCAGTCCCGAATTTTGAAGAGTCTGTGGGTGAAAAGATCAGAGGAGCACTCAATGAAAATCAAGTTCATATCTCAGAGAAAATAGAAGAGACCCTTAAAGTTGATATAAAGCAGGAAGAAGGAAAAAGCACTTTAAAACAAAATCAAATTTCTACAAGTATACAAGAAGAAATAATGGAGTTTCATGTTCTAGACTGAGATGAAAGTTGATAACCTACAGAGTTCAAATGAAAAATATAATGAAGAGTTGGTTATGGCGGGATTCAAAGGTGAGGTTGTGCAACTCTCAGCTGTTAAATATCAAGGAAAATCATTTGTAATAGTTTTGAATCTTAACCTAAAATTCAGTTAGTTAGTTATGTAACTATTTTGGGATGAAACAAGGATAAAAGAAAGAAATCAGATGGAAGTAGGGTTCAGAAATTGACTCAAGAGGAGGCTTTATGAGCTAATGTTATCAAGCTTTTACTGAGAACTCTTATGTAAGTTGGAAACTGTATTTGGCTATATATATACTGATAAGCCCTTTTTTTTCTTATACTGTTTTCATTTCTAATCTGTTTGGTTATTTAATCTGCAATTTCATTTCTTGTGTAAAGTCTTATTCATGCAAATGCTTGTGGTTTGTGGATGAAAACAGTATTACTTGTGTGATGTATATGGTTTAATCAAATGTATTTGATCCCCATATTTTCAGCTTATTCATCATTCAGTTCTAGAAATAGCTTTTTTATATGTATTACCTTCTTGTGTATAAATATTCTGACCAAAACCCTAGAACCTATTTTATTTAGTTTTATTTTTAAGATTGTGTTGGCTTGTTCTTCTCGTAGTCTGAGAACAATTTCTAGCACTAACAGATGACACTAAAATATTTGCATGGGAGATCAAGAATGACCCTCATTGTCAAATTGGTCCTTCTAGGAGGACCATCCAAGTCATCTAACACCTTTTGTCTTTGAATCTGAACTAGAAAATGGAAAACAATTGTAACCAGAGATTCAAACAAGGATGTTTTGTTTAAGGTCTTGTTTCTATTTTTTTAAAACACAGATATCATATCTTGTATATTGATAGTTTGTTAGGGTTCTCTTTATAATTATTCTTTCTAGTACTTAATTATTTTGGTCATGATTGTGTGTGAGAATTATGAGTAAACATGGTAATTCTTTGGTTGTGATGATCAAACATGGACAGATTGACGAGATAACTAGCCATGTGAAATTAATTGATGTAAACAATCTTCTGGATATTGGTTTGGAAGTATTTTATGGAGAATACAAAACTGAGATCGATCCAGGCTTCTTTATGGGGACAGATTTCATCACCAATAACCAAATCAAAGGAATTGATTTTGCAACTTTTCATTCCTATCTTGACATTTGGTAAGTCTATATCATTTTAATCCATATTTATATTGTATTTGGAGTGATCAAAAGTTGGAGAATGATTCATTTTTACAAAGTTAGATCTATTTTATAGACTTTTATGTATTGTTAAATGTTAATCTGTAATATTAGTAATTGTAATAAATAGTAAATTGTAATTGAGCAACTACTACTAATTTATTTTTTGAATTTTAAAATGTGAAGTTAAAACTATAGAGTCTTATTTAAATCTTGAAATTCCCCTTTATGCAATGCATGTCTATATTATTTTATACATTTATTTATATGTGGTATTGGGCTATAGCTATACTCTTGTACTTGCATCCCCCATTTTTTTGGATCATGTTGTGTACTCACTGCACTCTTACTCAACGTAGCCCTGTAGCCACGGATCCATGGAACCTTGTAGTTGATGTTTAAACTTTGCATACCTTTGAAGGAATGCCTATTTAGTTATTATGGAAGGAATGTGATCTCTATGATGTTGATCATTGTGGGTGAAGTAATGTGCATCCACAATATACATCGAAAGAAGCAAGGTGTATTGTAGAATGCATGTGGGGTCATAAGAGGTATATCATGTCAATATACTAGGTAGAAATATAAAAGGGTATAAAAAAAGTAAATTAAAAAATGGATACATACAATATATATTGAAAATAGGGTTTTTTTTTAATTGGGAGGGGGTTTAAAAAATTGATTTTGGGAGGTATTTTCCAATATTTACTGAAATTAGGGGTATTGTTTCATATGAAACGAACGAACATGATATGTTATAGATTCATTGAGTAAATACCCCGTGAAAACTAGGAGGTTTCTCCATATAGATTTATTTAGTCAAATATCCATGAAAAGCATACTTTTAACATCCATTTGATGAAACTCCCAACCAAACGAGCAGTAAGAGAAAGGATTAGTCAAATAGAATTCATATTTTCAATAGGGGGAAAGGTTTAAGTGTATTTGATTACTTCTTGTTGAGAGAATACCTTGGTGATCAAATGATCCTTGTGGTGTCCAACAACATTGTCAGAGTTATACTTGGTTTTATAGACCCATCGACACTTCATGAAATCATTTCCTTGCAGTGGATGAACAAGTTTCCACGTTTGATTCTTCTTTAAGGAATCAATTTTAGCAGACATAACAGTTTTCCATTTTGGTATACCCTTAGCATCAACATATGTATCAGGAACACAACTGTCTAGAACACATGTCATTAAGGGAGCACTACTACATTGTATCTAATTGCTAGTATGTCGACCAATACTAAGATTTCCAACATCCAATCCAACACCTTCAATTTTCTTAACAACCCACCAAGGTAAGCAAGTCGTTAAAGATGCAGGAAGCTTATCATTAGTTATGTGAGTTGAGGAAGTTGGATTTCCAAGTTCAATAATTACTATTAACTGACTACCATTTGACTTAGGAGGAGAATTCATCGATCCATTTAGGAATCGACACACAAGTACAATCAATCTAGATTCATCAAAAATGTCAAACTAATCACTGTTATTTGGACCAAAACCAACAATATATTTCCTGAATTCGTCTCATCAAATATCACACTTCGACTCAATATGATATGTTGCTTGATAGGATCAAAAATTTTGTAGACTTTTGACTCATTAGAGTATCCCATCATGATGTAGGCATGGCTCTTTGGATCCAATTTATTTGTGTAGTTCTCATTGATATGAACCCAAGAAACACATCCAACATTTGGCCCCAAAACGGTGTCGAATAGATATTTCCAACGAGCTATCAAGCACCCCAAACGAATATCGTATGCAAAATTTATGACCCCAGGAATTTGATTGTTCAATTAACCACCTTGGTGCCGCAAACATTATGAGGATTCGTCTCCTGGGGTTAAGTTTAGGGTTTTATGCCTCTCCAAGGTGATATCACTGTAGTCTGCACCTAGACTACTAAGGCTCAAAGTCCAGATAACCTTGAAGTTTTCAATTAGATTAGTACATTTTGGCTTATGATTATCATCTAAAGGTAAAGTGGGGATCGGGTATAAGGTAATCAAACAATAGAGATGATTAAGCTATCATCAAACAAAATACTATGAGCATGCATTATATAAAGAGAGAGTTTCAGACCTAAAAGTACATAATAAACATTAACCCATTCACAAGAATTCTAGGATAGAAAACATTAATCAGAGAATAAAAATCTGAATCGGGTGTTTAAACTAAACATAAACATTCATTATGATAAAAGAACAAAAACGGGCTCATCTCTAATATAATATCATTCCAAGATAGTATTTTATATAAACCATAAAAATATGAAATACATGCCTAATACAGATGATATGTAGCCTGATCTCCTAAATCTATTTCCTAATACCTTTCATATTCTTCATTGTCATATTTATACGAAATGCTTTGAAAATGTAACAGTTTGGGATCTAGGATTTATGTATCGAATAAAACAAAAATAGAAAAGATGATACATATTCTATATGTATCTATGACTCATAACATAAAGTCTGCCATCTATAACTAACAACTATCAAGTGATGATGATTAACATAACATAAAATCTTCCATCGAAGATTCTGGAAATATGACCTAAGTTCTACGCCTGAATAGTCTTAACAGACTTTGAGCTATATTTAAACACAATCAGTCACAGCTGTTAGTTTTTCTATATCTTATTATATTAATTAGGATCTTTGTTTGAAAGAATAACAAGTACCACTAGATGCACAAGATATAAGAGATTCACAAGACACAAATATTTTCACTAGGGAAACCATAAAGGAGAAAACCCCGCAAACTTCCTTAGAATAGTAAGATGGTCAAAACCAGTAATAAGAAGTATTCAACAACAATCTATCTCTCCTCCCGTTGTCTCTATTTCTCTCTCATGTGAACTTGAGAGTGTAAGGTGTGTATAAATGAGGGAGGGTGCCTCTCTATTTATATTAATCAAGTGACTGACCAAATACATGACTAGGGCTGACTTGTCTCCCTAACAGGTCTGACTTCTTCTAGAGAGACTCCAAATACATATTACATGATGTTACACAGGGGACTATTTCCCTGACTTACAACGGAGGTTGTACCTCAAGGTCTATACACAATTAATATATCCTACAACAAGGTAAACACATCTTCAATGGGGGTACAACAACATACAATGATAATATACATCATAATATCTTCCGAAGTTACAAATACATCAACACTCCCTCTTAACTAGGAAGGTATTCTCTCCCTTCCACAGTCATCAACACATCTGGTCAGGTTTTCATTGCAGAGTCATCATCATGGAGTCATAGAGTCATCATCATAGTTGTTTCCATCATCATATTATTATTGATCATCAAATGGTATTATCTATCATCGAAAGTTTCTACAGAGCCAACCCTTTTTCATGCTAGGTGTAGGCCTAGTCCTCAACCAGGTATTCATCACATCTCTAGAAAGCCATCATGTAGGGACTTTCCAGTACCTTCTTTACATTTCCACGGCAATAACCCGCGTCTTCTACCTTCATCTTGTTGTATCTATATCATCTCTTTTGTCCTGCACAAAAAACAATAGAGCACACAGAGCATCCACGGTCAACCTGCATTCTACTGGTAAAGGAGAACCTCCTAGGTGCACCTCATGTGCTTCATGACCTATTCATCTCAACATGGGAACACAAAAATATGTAGATATATATGTAAGGATTCATTACGACCAAAGAACCTGCTACATTAGGACTCTTACGTTCTAGGTCAACCTCAAGGACTTGTTACATCTAAACAACCTGTGTCCAAAATATTTTATGTTTAGACAACCTTCATGGAATTTTACATATGAATAACTTGAATACCATGCCAGGACTCCTTTTACATTCAGACAACCCACGGGACTTAATACATTCAAGTAACCTGCATACCAAGCCAAGAATCATATTTACACTCGAAAAACCTATCTCAAGACTGATTATGTCCAAGGATAAACTGCGAGCTTCTCCAGGACGGATTACATCCGAGGAAAACCTGCATGACTGATTATGTCTAAGCATCCTACTTCACCATGATTTTTCCCACTTAGATAACCTGCCTCATTTCCCATGTGAGATATTATGCATCTATAATTTATAACATAGAAACATATAAATATTGATTACATCTGAGGATAACCTGCGAGCTTTACTGGGACTTGTTACATCCAAGGATAACCTATAGGACTAATTACGTCTGAGAAACCTACGATCTTCGCCAAGATTTTACACTTAGACAACCTGTGTCTCCAGGTATGCTAGAACACATCATTCCCTCTTTCGAGTGGTCTCATTCTAGATCACACCAAGTCTTTCTCTAAAGTAATCGAACTTCACTCTGGATAGAGTCTTGATCAACACATCGACTATATGCTCATCATTTTCCATGTACTATAGGTTCATTGTTCCTCTCTACACCATATCCTTGATATAGTGGAACTTGATCTCGATGTGCTTCAACTTGTCATGGAACATAGGGTTTTCTGACAGCTTCACACAACTTTGATTGTCCCAGAAGATACTAATCACATCCAACTAGAGATAAAACAATTCAGACAGTATATTTTGAAGCCACACTACCTCAAAACTAGCCAAGCAAGTGGCAACATACTCTGCCTTGGTTGTACTCAGCGCCATGCATGATTGCTTCCTGTTGAACCAGGAAATCATGCCAAATCCCAAACTGAAGCAGCAAACTGAGGTGCTCTTCCTTTCATTGGTGCTACCTTCTCAATATGAATCAACATAACCATGTAGGTTAATCTTCTAATTTGCATCATATTTGAGCCCATAATCCACTGTACATGTTAGGTACCTCAGTACATGCTTTGCATCTATCAAGTGAACATGTCTCATATCTGTCAGGAACTAGCTCAAGGCGTTCACCATAAAGCATATGTCTAGTCTTGTATTTGTCAGATACATCAATGAGACAATCATCTAATGATACATCATTGAATCAACTGACTCAGATGAAGCATCACTCAGGAGCTTCAAGTTAGATTCTATATGTGTGTCTATTTCCTTGCAGTCCAACATTCTGAATCTCTTCAGAATATCCACTGCATATTTTCCTTAACCAAGAAAGATCCCATCTTCACTCTGCCACACCTCCATGCCTAAGAATTAGTGCATCATACCTAGGTCTTTCCTCTTTAACTCTGTATCAATTCTCCTTCTTGCATCTTTAATGAGTTCCTCTTCACCTGTTAGAAACACATCATCGACATATAGCAGGAGTATCACTGGTCTTCCGTCTTCGACCTTGAAGTAAATTTTGGAATCTGATTTACTCTTGGTAAATCCTAAGCTCATCCTAAATCTATCCATCATGTCGTACCATGCCCTTGGTGCTTGTTTCAATCCATACAAGGCCTTCTTCAATTTGTACACATGGGTCTTCATATCATGTGTCTCGAATCCTGGTAGTTATTCCACATACACTTCCTCCTCAACTACACTGTTCAAGAAAGTTGTCTTGACATCCATCTGGTGTATTTTCCATTTCATAATTGTTGCCAATGAAAGTATGGTCCTAATGGAAGTGTACCTTGCCATGGGTGCAAATTTCTCTTCGTAGTCTCTGCCTTCTTTATGTGAAAATCCTCATGCTACGAACCTTGCCTTGTATTTCTCGATGCTTCCATCTGCAACATGCTTGATCTTGTAGATCCACTTAGAATTCATGATAGACTTCTTCTCCGGTCTCAGAACTATCTCCCAGACATCATTCTTCATGATTGACTGATACTCCTCGATCATAGCATCATTCCATTCTTTCTTTTCTGTAGCCTCTTCATAGGTGGAAGGTTCTCTGTAAATGATGTCACACAACAAAGCTACATAGCTATTGTAGGGATTTTCTCTTTCTCTCTCTCTCTCTATGTATTCCTTCTGGAGTGCCATACCTTTCAACTTCTCATATGAGCTCCCGTGCCCATGTCGGTTTCCTCTTGTGGGAGTTCTTCTCAAGGAATGTCTCTATCGTCTCTTATAGTTATGTCATTTCATGATCTTCATGGTCCTCTGGAATGACTTCTCCTATTTCCATATCTCATACTCTCGTTTCTTCAGGTTTCTCGACCTCCTGAATAGGTGTTCTCTCCTGGACGTAAAGTATGTCAATTTTTCATCAAAGGTTTCATCTCTACTGATGTCGATATTCTTGAATCATGGGAAGTATATTTAGTAGGCCTTTGATGTATCACTATATCCTAAGAATATACCCTTCCTCCCAAAAGGATCGAGCTTGGTCCTTTTCTCCTTTGGGATATGTATGTACACTGGGCAGCCAAATAACCTCAGATGGATGATTTATGGTTTCTCTCCTGAGAAATCCTCTTCAGGAATCTTGTTGTCAAGTACTCAATGAGGAGTATGGTTATGTACATACACCATTGTTCTTGTTGCCTCCACCTAAAGGTGCATGGGAAGATCCTGGTCATGCAGCATAGACTTTGCTGCCTCCATGATGGTTTGGTTCTTTCATTCTGAAACCCCATTATGTTGAGGATTGTATGGAGTGCTAAACTCGCTCTTAATCTTGGAATCTCTGCAGAGTTCCTTGAATTATTCTGAAGTGAATTCTCAGCCATTATCTAACCGTAGAGTCTTGATATTCCTATTGGTTTGGTTCTCGGCCAAGGCTTTATATTCCTTAAGCTTACTAAAAACTTCACTTTTCCCTTTCAAGAAATATATCCAAGTCTTATGTTAGAAATCATATGTAAAGGAAACATAGTACACATACCTACTTAATGAACTAGAAGACATGGGTCCACATACATCCGAGTGTACTATCTCTAGTATTTATTTAACTTTGCTCTCACTATTGGGAAATGTTTTCTTTGAATTATTGCCTTGTGCACATCCTTTAAAAATTCCTTCATGTTTTTCTTGGACCTCTGGAAGTCTAGATACCGCTTTGCTTGCCATTGGTAGTGCTTTGTAGTGCACATGTGCAAGCCTTATGTGCCATAGTTCACTTCGTTCAATTAAATCATGAACCAATGCTTGTTCAGGTTGTCCCTTTAGCTTGTGCAAGCATCTGTCTTCTTCTCCAATCATTGTTGCATCCTCTATTGTCTTTCTTGTAGGCCACATCAAAAAATTTCCATAAATAAAAGAAACCCTAATTCCTTTTGCATCTAGTGCAAAAATGGAGATAAGATTCATCTTCAATCCTGGAACATATAGCACATCCTTCATCTTTAAGGATTTCCCGGAGTCAAGCTTATATGAAGATTCTCCACTCCCTTTTATGGGGTATTGATAATCATCCCCAAGTTTCACCTTGTGAGGTGACTCATGTTCAGACATATTAACGAATGATTTTTTGTATCCCATCATATGTTTAGAAGCTCCACTGTCTATAAACCAATAATTGATTCCATGTGAGATAGTGTTAGTAAGTGTTGAGATTAGCACATACTCTTCATCTAAATTATTCTTCTCTCATTTGAATTTTTTGTTTGTTGGTTCATCATCTTCAGAAATATGAGCATGGTGTCTCTTCTTCCTGATGGGACAATCTCTTGCAAAGTGTCCCTTTTCATCACAAGTGTAGCATCGAACATTGGAAGGATCTCTCTTGATATTATTTTGTTTCTTGTCCTTATTTTTGTTGTGATGAAAGTTATCCCTCTTCTCCTTCTTCTTTAAGTTGTTCCTAGTGTGAACTGTGAGAGCTTGATATTCAGTTGCTCTCATCTTCTCTTCGTCATTAGTTGAGCTTCTTCTTATGCACATTCTTCTCAGAGTCTTTTGAAAGAGTTCAACATCCTTCTTACACAAATTCCTTGAATGAGTGAGTCCCATGATCTAGGGAGACCATTCAAATTGGTCATCACAATTTCTCCTTCTTTGACATTCTCTTCAACCGCTTCAAGTTGTTCTTTGATTTGAGAAACCCTTGTGAAGTAATATTGTATAGTCTCTGAGTTCTGTATCTTCACATTCTTTAATTGATTGCTCAAGGTCATCTTCCGGTTGATGTTCTTTCCTTTGAACATCTTCGTAAATACATCATACAATTCCTTCAGTGTCTTGAATGAGGACACATGGGGGATGAGGTGATCCTTAATAGAATATAAAATTATTCTCTTAGCCTTAGCTATGCTTCTCTTATGAGCAGCCTTAGCCTCATCTCCCTCTGGTTCAGGAACTTCTTCAGTGATGTATTGATCCAAATCATTCTCTTCAAGGATCAAGGAGATTCTATACTTCCATGCCCAGAAGTTATCAACCCCTCCAATATGGTCCTCAAGTTGAGTATGGTGAGTCATCTTTTCAAATGAGAACCTCAAATGGAATATAAAATATTTATATCTTACCGATTTGAGGTGTTCGATCTGATTTTGGAGCTGGATAACTTAGGGTTTGTTAGAGAAACCCTAATTTTCCAAACATGGAGTTTAGGAATTCTGTTTAGATAGAAATATGCACCTCCTTGAGGCAAGTTTCTCAGCAAGGTCACTTTCTGAAGGCTAAGGTGGGAATCCTCTGAAACCTTATGCCCTAGTTTCTCCCACCATGAGTGACAGGGTCAAAAATGAAACTTCTTCAAATTTGAAACTGCTTCCACCAAAAGATGCGCCCTACTGAGGCAAGTTATCCTAGCCCTCTTTTTTTTATCATCTATGGATAGAACACCTTGAACTAGGACGCCCTAGTTTCTGCAGCTTCATAGTGCCCTCTTTTAAAGAGGCTCTAATACAATGTTAGTTTTTATATATCTTATTAGCTTAATTAGGATCGTTGTCTGGAAGAATAACAAGTACGACTAGATGCATAAGATATAAGAGATATACAAGACACAAATATTTTCGTCAGGGAAACCATAAAGGAGAAAACCCTACAAACTTCCTCATAATAGTAAGATGATCAAAACCAGTAATAACAAGTATTCGAGAGTTATCTATCCCTCCTCCCGTTGTCTCTCTTTCTCTCTCATGTGAACTTGAGAGTGTGAGGTGTGTATAAATGAGGGAGGGAACCTCCCTATTTATACTATTCAAGTGACTAGCCAAATACATTATCGGGGCCGACTTATCCTAGATAGACTCCAAATACACAATACATGATGTTACACTGGGGACTATTGCCCCAAATTACAACAGAGGTTGTACCTCAAGGTCTAGACACAATTAAGACATCCTACAAGGAGGTAAACACATATCCAATGGGGGTAAACAACATACAATGATAATATACATCGGAATATCTTTTGAAGTTACAAATACATCAACAATAGCTTCCTAGCTGCTTCAGCTAACATTGTCAATCCATCAAGTGCGTGTGATGTCTTTTGTAGAAAAGAATACTTTGCATCCATTGTTTGAACCTTGGTTTGGAGTTCTTTATTCTAACCAATAAACTCCTCATTATGTTGTTGAGTGAGTCTCTTTCTTCTTAGTACTTCCTTGGAAGTTGTTATTAGTTCTTGATAACTTGAATTGATCTCTTATATATCTTCCCTCAGCCTATTGTTTTCTATCATTAACTTTTCATTCGAATCATTTAGATATCCATTTTTATCCTTAAAATATTGTAATGATTTTTTCAAGACTTCAACTTCTGACAGTGATTCCATAACTTTTTGATGTGCAGGATCCTCTTGTCCATTAAACTATTCAATATATGAGGGTTTTGAACAAGTACCTATTTCAAATTCAGAAGCTTTATGTTTACCTTTATCTTTACAATCTTCCTCGGGAAAATCCAGTGTATGCCTCAATTCTTCCTGAATTTCCTCAAGGGTTTGATCTAATGTATTATACTCTTTATATGCAACTTGTATATCTTCATCATTGGAGGAGTCTTCTATGATAGTAACAACATATTTTTCAAATTTTGAATTAAGGATAGCCTTCATGTTCATCATCAGTTTATTCTTCGATCTAGTTTTGTGTCTCCAATTTCTTCCCCAATTCTTGGGAGTAGGGGTATCATCATTTTTTGTGCTAGAAGAAAATTATGGGGCCATGTTATTTTCTTAAACCTCACTGGGAGTATTGGGAGTATTCATTTCTCCCTTTTGAAACTCACAAACCAATTCCCTTTGTACCTCTATTTTTGAAATTTATGTCATGGGCTCATTAACAGCAATAACTTCATCTTCTGTTTGATTTCTTGCATGTTCGACCTTTCTCTTATTCCCTCTCAAACCCCTGTATCTCTTCTCTATGTCTTTACCATCATTATGAATATGGGCTTTGGATATCTCTGGCTCAAAACCAAACCAAAACAAAAAATGCTACCAAGATTTGTCCATCATCTTTAATTCAGTGATTATTAATAATTTGATTAATCTGTGATGAAACATAGAGTGACTAGTATGGTCGGGGTGATTTTTTACCAGACACCTTTTGGTCAGTCTAGGTATATGTGGTATCAGACACAATCACAATTGATCTTTGAGATATGAGCTAAAAAGCAAGAACATACTACATTATTGACCTCGTATACCCCGTCTTGAGCCAATGACAAAGAAAATATTTTCAATTCTGATCTTGCAAGAGATCATGTTCATTCCCTAGTACCTACCATAACAACATCATTTGAAACATAAGATAGATCTTGATTTTTCAAATTATTAAAAGTAAGGCCCAAAAATATATATGTAAGAGCCTTCAGAACATAGTTTATAAAACTTATTTTAAAAGTGAAATCCACTAAATTCCAAGTTGTAAGTATGCTTCAAGTTCTCAATAAGTTGGTCCATTCACTGTTTTAAGGCACATTTCCCCTTTGGTAATTTGTGTAAAACTTGTGTCTTCCTTTCTCTCAAGTGTGCATGATATTATTCTATAGTACATACCTACATACATGTATTCAAAAGAAATGGGCATGAGAGGCTGAAATGTCAAGACAAAGATAATAAAATAGACTCACAACCAGTTAGTGAAATTCTCTTCAAAACTTCCTTATGATAACATATTTTTAGGATTAATGATCTCTCACTCACCATTAGTCTACACTACATCCCTGGCTATGAGGAGACCTTTGCACCAGTAGCTAAGTACACCTCAATCAAAATCATCCTTGCCTTGGCATCCAATATGAAGTGGAAGCTACATCAAATGGATGTGAAGACAGCCTTTCTAAATGGCTTGATTGAAGAAGAGGTATATATCGAACAATCGCAAGGGTTCGAGACTAATTATCAGAAAACTCATGTGTGTAGACTAAAGAAGGCATTGTATGGGTTAAAACAAGCACCCAGAGCATGGTATGGAAGGATCGATGGATTTCTAATGAGATTAGGATTTACCAAAAGTAAAGTAGAATCCAACCTCTACTATAAGATTGAGGATGATGGGATTATGATATTATTACTATATGTAGATGATATGTTTCTGACGGGAGAATATAATCCCACCATCAAATGTAAGAAGAATTTTGTTGCAAAATTTGAGATGAAATACCTTGGAATGATGCATTAATTTCTAGGTCTTGAGGTATGACAGTATCCAGACAAGATTTTCCTAAACCAAGGAAAATATGCAGTAGAAATACTAAAAAGATTTGGAATGATAGATTGCAAGGCTATGACTGCTCTGATGACAACAAGTTTGAAGTTATTAAATGATGATGCTTCAGAAGCAGTTGATGCTACCTTATACGGTTTGATTATTGGTTCTATGATGTACTTAACCAATACAATACCAAATATATGTTTTTTTATAAACACTCAAAGTTAGTTAATGGTGAATCCTAAACACATTCACCTTATTGGATAAAAACATGTAATGAGGTATCTAAAGGGAACTTTAGATTATGGGCTCATATATGCATCAAGTGGAGAGATCAGATTACATGGATATACAGATTCAGATTGGGCAGGAAATACCAAAGATAGAAAAAGCACCTCATGATATTGCTTTAGTCTAGGATCAGGCATGATCTCTTGGTTCAATAGAAAGCATACCAGTATTGCAATTAGCACGGCAGAGGTTGAATACATTGCAGCATGTTCAACATGTAGCGAAGAAATATGGATTCAAAAGATGTTGGAAGGACTATTTGATGTAGACATAGATGCTATTGATAGCCTTTGTGATAATGAGAGTTGTATCAAAATGACAGAAAATCCAGTGTTTCATGATAAGACAAAGCATATTGAAGTTAGATATCATTTCATACGGGATATGGTTCAGAAAGGAGCTGTAAATTTCAAGTATGTTACTACAGAGGAACAAGTGGCAGATGTGTTAACTAAGCCTCTGGATCATGTAAAGTTTGACTACTTTCAAGACAAGCTTGGTGTAGTCTGAAAGGACCTCTCTCGAAAGAGGGAGTGACAGTAGATGGAATATGGATGCAGTGGTAGTAGCTCATTCTAGAGGAGGGTAAGTTTGGCTAGGCTTGTTGGCCCAAAAGTGTTAGTAATTCAGACGAGGCATGTTGATCCTAGGGGGATTAGTATGTCTGGCTAGACCAATTTAACCCAAGTGGGTGGGTAATCCATGACAAGGCTTGTTGGTCCCCAGGTATTTCCATCTGTCTAAATAGGCTTGTTGGCTCTAAAGGGTTAGTAAGTTAGACAAAATGCCTGGATGGATCTACCAGATAAATCACTATGATGCTGCTTCAAGATAGTTAGAGGGCAAGATGTATCTTCATTATTTCTATACTATTGATTGCTTCAGTATTGTTATGTTGATGATTGATGAGATGTTTGCTTCAGTATTGTTATACCAATGATTGTTGAGATGATAGTTTCAGTATCAATATTGTTATACTAATGAATGTTGAGATGATAGTTTCAGTATTGTTATATTGATGATTGTTGAGATAGTTTCAGTGATTGATACACTTATGACTGATTATTGAGATAGCTTTAGTGTTGTTACACTGATGATTTTTGGTTGTTGAGATAGTTTCAGTGTTGTTACACTGATGATTGTTGATGAGTTTGCTTCAGTATTTATATATTGATGGTGATGGTGATGTTCCAACATATCTATGCTAGTAATGTAGATGGTGATCTAGCATTATAGATGATTTTAATTTTAGCACTAACATGCTACTGATATTTTTGTTGATGTTTCAGTATCTATATATCGATGTTGCATATGATGTCTCAGTATTCAAATATTGATCTTGACAAGAGTTGATTTAGCATTCGCATGCTAGTATGGCAGAAGATGACTCAGTATCCACATACTTATGTTGTAGAAGATCCAGCAGATGATTCAATATTCATATACTAATGTGATAGACGATGATTCAGTATCCACGTACTGATGCTATAATAAAATGATGCAAAAGATGATTCAATATTCATATACTAACGTGACAGACGATGATTCAGTATTCACATATTCATGCTACAAAAGATGATAGAAGATGCTCGAGTACATATAGAAGATGATTCAGTATTCACATACTGAGATTGCAGAAGATGATCCAGCCAAGATCGATGATGAAGATGTATGATGATGTTCCAAAACTTCCTATGACATATAGAGACTTACCAGTCAGTTGTACAGTTGTGGTAGCAGTTGCTACTATGGTTGAATGCCTTCCTAGTTAAGAGGGAGTGTTAAAGTATTGTAACTTCGGAAGATATTCCAGATGTATTTAATGTGTTCCTCCTTCAAAAGATGAGTTTCGTATTGTAAGCGTCATCGAAAGAATCAATGTAAACCTCTGAATGTAAGTCGATTCAATAGTATCCGAGTATCAATATAATAAATGTTATTTTTGGTGTCTTGTGAGAAAAGTCGGCCCAGACAGTTAGACAAGTCGACCTTGTTAGGTTAGAGGTCAATTCAACTGAAGAATATAAATAGGGAGGTGCTCCCCTTCGTTTGTACTCACTCACTCAAGCGTTTTTACAAGAAAGAGAAAGATAAGTGCTCCAGTGAGAAGAGAGAAGCAGCTGTCTAGGTTTTACACTGCTCTGGTTGAGTTCTATACTGAGGAAGTTTTACGGGTTTTTCTCCTTTATGGTTTCCCCGAAAAAAAAAATTGTCTTCTTGTGTTTATGTGCTTGTTGTTCTTTCAATGATCTTACTAGTGACAATTTGTTTTAAGATGTCATCTTAGCAAATTAAGAAAACTTAACACTTTCCAATTATATACTTCGTTCTTTCACATATTCATCCCTTTTTCTCCAAAATGACTTTATTATATTTAAATTTGCATTACGTTCCATTCCTATCTCTTTCCCATTGAACATTCAATACATGCTTGATCATAATGTCTAAGTGATAAATAAAAAACATTTTGTTTTCCTTTGGAGTGACAACGAGTACAACGTATTTTCCTTATGTGAGCTAATAGACATATATAACATCTTTGTTATCCCATGCTTAAGCTTGGTGTTATAGGTTTTCATTGCTTATAATTTTAGCTCCGAATCATGTCTTTTTCATGCATATGAACTTAGGTACTTTGACCTTTATTATTGATACATCTACATCCATTTAAATGTTATGTTTTCTTCTCGTTTCTTGATGATTATGACTCTATAAATAATATTTGTGAAATTACGTGGGTCCTAAGCATGATGTTTAGCAAATGTGTTTATGTTATTTGTTTTAATGTTTACATATTAAAATGTATAAAAAAAGTTTAGCATTGATACTTACATGTCATCACTGCAAGATCTATAAATTGAAAATATACAAATCTCAAATCACATTTAATATGAAAAAGTTAATTAACAAATTAATAAGATTTTTTGAGTTTATTTCCTTGAGTTGAATCTCCTTATATGGGTTAGGACCTTCGTCACTTTCATAATTATTTTGTTTTTTGAGTTGAATCTCCTTATATGGGTTATGACCTTCTTCACTTTCATTTTTATTGTGTAGACATATTAAATGAACATCATGTTACCAATTTTCTAGTCCATTCTGAAAAATCAAATTGATTTTTTTTTACCATTAACAATGTGCCCAAATTTTCCTTTGTAATTCTAAAACTTATAATAAGTAATGTCAGAAAACTCATAACAAAAAAGTTGCAGATATCAACAAGACCTTTCCAACAATATACTAAAAAGGAAACAATAAACAAGAAGTATTGGACGAGTTTTACGTGCATAATATCTCATTAGCCTTGACAACGGTGGTATTTCAAACTTGTGTGCTTTCTCAATAGGTTTCTCACAGTCCCATGCTTCTATATATATGCAAGTTCATCATTGAGATTTTTCGCTAAATCTGCAAAGCGTTACATTATACGTGACCTCTCCTGAAATATTAATGTTTAGGAAAGTTAGAAGAGACCAAGCTGATTTTGAACTACAGCCCAAAATTCAGCATGTCATACACGTTTTGGAAAAGTAAATTAAAATAAATATTAGGAAGTGACCTCGCTCAATAAAATTTGCATACAGACAAATTAAACCAGAAGCATCTAGCTTAAAAAAATTAATTTGTTTCATTGATCTTAGTTGGTTGTGTTATTTAAAAGTCTTATGTCAAAGGTGAATATTCTATAATCAATGTTGTTATTTTCACAGGCCAGAGTTATCTTTATTATTTTGGTATGGATATTTATGTCAGTTTTTTTTAGTTCAAGTTATGTACGTTTCGGACTGCCGAACAGAATCTGATGATGGACTCTGCTCAGCAGTCGAAGTTGATGTACGTTTCGGACTGCTGAGCAGAGTCTGATGATGGACTCTGCTCAGCAGTCCGTACGTTGACTTGTACTAAGAAAAACTGACACGGGTATCCATACCAAAGCAATAAAGGTGAATATTCTCGTTCAATATTTTGGATCACAATGTGACAACGTTGCTCAGACATTCAAATAGGAATTCTTTTGGACAAAATTTGTTTTTCATGTCTACATTTATATAAATTCGACGTAATTTTTCTTCTAAACACGGCAGAAATGTCTAACAGTCGCACTTTGGTTTGACCGTCAAGCAAAAGAGCAAACCAACTTAGAAAGCTGCGAAATGAATTCTCCCACCATTGTCCATTGTTGCAAATGTCCATAATTATCCATCCAGGCTTGCATACGTGAAATATGCTTCCAAGTTCCCACATATATGCATGAATGCATGAACGATTTTAATTCTGCTTCAAGAATAAGATGAGAGATTGATTTTAATTTTGCTTTAAGAATATGATTAGACGTTGAATCGCAGGAAGATGATTGAGAAGGTCCATGCCAATTTCCATGTGTTTCATTTTTCTCAGAATATTTTCAAAGGTAATTGAACCGCTAATAACATATTTCGGAGCCATCTAAACGTGCCAGGAAATTGGAAACATGGCAGGGTGTTTTGGGGAGGGTGAAGAACATCATGAGTGGTATAAGCCTAAAGCCTATGGATTTCTAAGACAATAACATTATTGCCGAAGAGCCAAGGTTGTGCAAGGGTGAAAGTCAAGCCAGGTCAATCCTCATATTTAATTACTAAAATCTGTCACAAAGCAAACATTTCTACCTCTCTATGAAGCACAAAAATGTATATAAATCTAAGTTTGACTGATAAATTCAATATGTAGTTTTCTTCTTCCCTTCAAGTGTTCTTGTGGGCAAGAAAATGAAAAGGTGTTTGATCTTAATCACATTCATGAGGTGTGGCATTGAATATTGCAGAAGTTGTAACAGAGTTTTGTTGTTATCCTTATGGGATGATAATTCTGAAAATCACTTTAAAATTCTAACTCTAAACAAAATGCTTGCAAGATATGCAAGGACTGTAAATTATTGATCTATTTATGTTTTCTTTGTTGGTTAGGTCAAAAACTTTTTTTTATCAGTGGGGAGCTATGATCACCATCATCCCACATTACCGTGTTCCACTTGGTCAACATGCATACTAGGGATTTATGTCTGCAAAGGTTTAAACCTAGGTCGTTTCCATTGCCCATCTCAACCACTAGACCACGACCTAGCATACATTAATTCATTTATGCTAGATGTAGACATTGATTTATGTCTTCCAAGGTTTAAGCCTAGGTCATTTTCATGGCCCTTCTTTCATCTTCTTATATAAGCACTCCATTGGTTTCTCCTCAAGGTTTTATGGAAGTGGAGGCTAATAAAGTCCATGCAATAGTTTCTACGGACCAAGGTGAAACCATCCACAATAGTGACTTCGAGACCCCTTTAATGCATATAGGTATGAGTAAGGATCCTTTCTATGAGAACCTATCTAAAGGTTGATTGGAACTATTATCTATTGGATGTAATATTGGTTCTACGTCTTTAAATGATTTTATTTATGTATGTCCATTGGATGGGGTTTATTTTAAGAAGTTTGGGTGTTATGATGCCCCTCTATTTTTTGGAGAGTCCCTCGACCTCTTATGCCTTGGTTTTCCTAGTTTCCAGGGTATGTGGAGTATGCCCCCTATCCCATTATTTAAGATATCTTCTGAGAGATGTCAAGCTCTTTCCTTGCACACTAATTGTGGGATGGGTGTCATTTTTATTGCTTCCAAGGGTAAGTCTTCCCTCAGTTTGATGGATAGGATAGCCTCTCTTAATGGATGCCTCAGTCTGTTTTATAGCCATTGTCATGGGTGGAAAGGTCGAGGGTTGTTTCTCTCTTATCAAATAAGGATGTGATTTTGTGTATTCCCTCCATTCATTTCATATCTTCTTCTTTGGGGGGTTATTCATTATTTGATGGCTGACAAATCCCCTTACTAGTCAATAAGTTTGTCGCCCTTGGTTCTTAGTCTACTCGGGTCCATGAGTATAGTCCATGTTCTTTGTCTCCTAGTGAATCCTATCATCTAGATATTGTTTCCAATCCCGGGGAGGATATCTCTGTGGTTTATTCCAATCAAGGCATACCGGTTATCTACCTGTTTTCTGGATCCTTACAGTCTTGTGATCTACTTAGCCAGATGACTCAAAAATTGGATTCTTTGTTTAATAAAGGAGACCATGATCATTATGCTACGCCTAGGGATTCCATGTATCACTTAAGGCCCCATATATATATGAAAGCTGGGAAAGTATTCGGTGCAGGTGGTGGTATTAGTATCATGATTCCTCTCAGTTATCTTCTAGACTAAGGGGGCACATATCAACTCTAACTTATCCCGGGTATTAATATTTTCATGGCATTGGGGTAGGGAGGAAAAAAACCATCAAAGTGACTCTTAGAGAAAGAAATATCATGACCGTGTTTTCCTTATGATTTTTTATCCTTGAATTGTAGAGGGTTGGGGTTTCCCTCTAAGAAATTAGCCCTTAAAAGACTGGTGGAGTAACAAAAACCTAAAGTTATTTTTATACAAGAGACTATAGCATGTGGTGATGATATTATGAGTAATCTAAAATCTCTTATGCCATGATGGGATTTTGTACGTCTAGATTCCCACGAGATATCAGGTGGGCTCATTCTTGGATGGCTTATGAGGGATTTTCTATGCAATATTAGTTGAGATGTGGCTACAAGTCTTGGTTCTTCTCTTTTGTCTACGTGGATTGGACAATCTTTTACTTTCATCAACATATATGGCCCTTATCAAAACAATGTTTCTTAATGGGAGAAGTTATTTCATTATATTTTACTCTCACGTGATACATTATATTTTACTCTCACGTGATGGTGTGATTCTTGGGGGGGATTTGAATTTTACCCCATGGGAAGCTAAAATATGGGGTAATAATACTCAAAGAGATTCTCTCTCTTATTTATTTATTAGGAGGTTGGAATAATAAGGCCTAAGTGGAGAAAAATGAGAGCTGGAGAGGAGAGAATTGCAAAAATACTAGATAGATTCTTAATTAATGAAGGAACTCTTCAAGGGGCTTCCAATGTCAAAACCCCAAATTTTCATAAAAAATTTAAAATTTTGAAAATACATAAAATGATGAGAATGCGGTTTGTTAACAGCTAACAGTTATCTATGAAAGAATTAGTTACCAGATTAGTTAATACATAATCTTAATTAAGTAACTTAGCATTCTACTTTTTGATACAAGGTTAGGTTTATTTTGTGCAATAATTTAAACTTTCAGTTTGCTGATGAGTTTTTAATTTGCAACAAGTAGGTGGAACTGTCTTGGATTCTGGGGCTTACTTAGCGTTTAAGCTAACGCAGAAAGCTTACTTGTCCTTACAGGTTTTTACAGGTATGAATGGTCAAGTAACGCCTTTAATTCCATAAAGCATCCAGCTATAATTCTAATTGCAAAATAAAAAGCTTGGTAAATAAGTTGTTACATATCAATCTACTTCTATGAGGTAAAACAAGTAGTTTGTTTCCTGCAATTATTTTTGTCAACGATATACATGTAGAAGAGTTTCTTTCTTAAATGTAAAAAAAACAACAGTAATTACTTTCCCTGGTTCACAACTTGTGATCTTTGTCGTAAGTTATTTTCACCTAGAGTGCATATCTGTAATGCTATAATGATTGTTCTAATAGTAATATACATGATCAGCTTATAACAATAGTATAACCAACTGCTTGTTATTCATCTTCTGTAATGAAGATTGCTACCTATAAGGTTCTAAACATTACAGTGAAAATATAAAGTCCTAAGGACTTAGAGTCTGGTGGGATTGTTCTACTCCAGTTTCTTATTTTATTTTTATAATACTTCTCTTGAATTAAGCTTTTGACCATAACAGTTAACTTAGGTCAATTCTTCAAGAGAGATTGATTTATTACCTCATGCAAGTACTAGATAGTTCTAAAAGATTATGTTACTAATAAAAAACATGGTGAAGCTAAAAGTACTTATCATGGTTGAGTAAATAACCAATAGCTAGTAACTTCGTTGATCTGAGCTATGTAAGAATTCATAGTCAACATCCTAGTAATTGCCATCTACTCAAAACTATAAATTTTCTATGATACTCACCAAAACAATCTTGTTTATAATACATCCATGTTTACCAGTAATTCTGGTTATAAACAAATAAGATTTCTAAAGTCCATGATCCTATTTAAAACTATACTCTATAAAATTATCAAGTCATAACTTAAACGTTGGTTGCAATAAGATTAGCTATGCAAAGTCTTATTAGGAAATACTTTATTAACATCATAGTTTGGCTAGATGATGAAATAGCCTTTTAATTAGTATCTTCCAAGTATCATAAGATTTACTTCACAAACTTAGTTTTGATAGCTCAAGGCTTATCAACTTTTGTAACTTTACTATTATGAATAAATGGATAAATCGTTAGTGAAGAACTAAAGCTTCTATGTATAAAAATACCTTGAGCAAGAATATCGATTATGATGCTGCAACGATTTCATGACCAACAAAAGCTTAATATGAATAAACATTTAATTATAAAATTTATATTGTAACTTGCAATGGAAAATGGATGTGGCGTTAGACCACTCCATCGATTGGATCATGTGTAAGGTTGTGTAAATAAGGAACATTGAAATCGCCCTCGTCCTAAACTATGCAATGACTATATGATATAAGCTTGGCAATGATTCGAGGGTTCATGGCTTATGCCATGCAACCGAAGTTTGACATCCATGATCACGTAGAACCTTTGTATGATTACAATACTATATGATTGTGCATGAAATGATGTTTTGAATAATTGGGAATCATTTGGCATGCAGGGTCCATAGAATCGACCCACTGCATGGTTGAATAATTTGTGCGACCACGTGGTTCCTTCTCGGCCAAGTGTTGGGAGTATAAGGGTTGGTGTAACCCTAGACTTTGTCATTATCCTCCGTCGATTTCGGGCCTTCGGGCTGCTCTGCAACTACTCCATGGACGCCATGCTTACCCTACTGTGAACTTAACGAGCTCCCCTCCTGGTTTACATTGTTCAATTGTCTTCTTCATGCTCAAATCCTTGCTTTCACTGCAAGTTTATCCTGGCAATAATTGTTGAGGGCCGTGGATTTAAGCTTGCGGCATGGTCTGTGTGTAGTTTTTGATTCGTTCCTCCACGGCATGCCTGTTGGGATTGTTTAAAGGGATTATTTGCTTTTGTTACGACTCTGTCTTTGTCATAGGGTTTTTGAGAGCGTGGTTCTCATGCTTCGCAATGTGGTGACAGTGCGAGCTTCACTGTCTGATTCTTGCTTGGTCGTTGCTCCCTTCTCCTTCCTGCTGCTAACAGTGTTTTATGCATGCATTGGGATCATCTCTATCACGGGAGAGATGAAGGGTTGGCCCTTTGTTTTGCTGGTAGCGGCACTACTGTTCCTTGGTGGCTACACTACCTTCGCTTCCAGGTAAGAAAAATTCTTTTTAACGGTTTAGAAACTTATTCTTAACTCAGTTATGATATAATGCATAATGTTAATGTTGTGGATTCTTATCTTTGCAGGTGACGGTTTACAACCCTCTTTACAGTTGATACAAATGAGTAGGGTCGGCTTCCTAGTTACGGGTAAGCCCTGGTCAACCCATGGCAATCCATGCTTGTCAGTTCTTTATGGAACAGTTTTTCAGTTGGAAGTCGTGGCCTGCAAGTAACCCTTCATGGGTTATTATTTCTCGGTTTACTTGTTTAGTTTTTTTTTGTTAACCCTTGTTCTTAGCAGGGTTCTCTGGCTTATGATGTGATTTGTAAAATTTGTTTTACTTGTTTTCTTTTGTGTACAGTTATGTAAAAGAACTCGCGGCCTGTCAAGCCATTCTCTGTTTAAACTTAAGTATAGAGAGTTAACTATCCTGAGCTCGAACTCGGTTATTTTGATACTCTTACTGTAATTTGTGTACTAGGGTTATTACCCTATTTCGACTGTGTAAGGATATTTTTACTATTTAAATTTATCTTTCATTAAAATATATTATTATAACATGTTCTTTTATTCCTTTCTATTAAAATGGTTTGTTTATAAGCTCGGATATTCGAGCAAGGTTTAATCCTGTTAGTGACCTGTGTATAAATAATTTCTTTAATTATTCTGTAGGTTTTAGTTCAATAATAATGTGAAATTAATTTTTTGTTACAGGTATATGGTTATTATGCTTTCAATGTTATCTCTCTCTGTCCTTACAGGACTGTAATAATATTTTATAGCTTTAAAGTTCAGAATACTAGATAAATCCAAATCCTTGGATTATTGCTTATCTGATTATTAATTACAATGTTATTACTATGATTTACAATGTTATTACTATAAATTATAAGGTTTCGACCCTATACTTTCTTTTATAATTAATCTTTGTTTAGTTTATTTAAATGAATTAGTTCATTTATGAATAATATTTATTAACCATTTTTTACCATTGCATTCACTCTATTTTATTTTAATAAGTACATAGATAGGTTTTGTTATTATTTCCTTATTACAATATTATAATTGATGTAGTTAATTTATTTACAAAAAGAGCTATACTAGAATTACCCTACTTTGCAGAGTGAACATTTGTAGATATAGTTAAGCAGTATGAACAATAAAATAACTCTGTAAAATGACTTGGTTCTTTCTTCACAGAAATAAATGAGTGTTTACCTAAGTTAATTCTTTTACCTATGTTACAGGTTAGTAGTTTCATTTTACAGAAATACAGTTATGAATAAGATAAATAACCTATTTACAGTAATCAACTTGTTAAAAGAAATAAACCTGATGTTTGTAAAGTGTTATGAATACTTCTTTGCTATCATTCTTAATACAATAGTCTGGTTTTTAAACAATAACATAATTAGACAGATTAATATCCTTTCCTGAAAGCATCTATATACAGAAATAAATTACTCCATTTTTCTGAAATACAAAATAACTCTATTCAATCCAGATTTCTATCATATCTTCATCTATTTTAAACACACTACCTGTGCTAGAGTACGGTCTGGTTCGTTCCAGGCGGGGAAAAACAGAGGGAGGATTATCTTATCCAATTACAGATTCAACATTCAAACAACTAAAAGATTATAAACTCTAACAGTTCACTACATAACATGTAAATCATTCATTATTCAATCATTCTCNAGAGGTAGGATTATCTTATCCAATTACAGATTCAACATTCAAACAACTAAAAGATTATAAACTCTAACAGTTCACTACATAACATGTAAATCATTCATTATTCAATCATTCTCAGATATAAACTTTTAACACAGCAAATAAAAGACTGTAGAACCTGTTTAAAGTTGGATGACAACAGCGTTGGGAGGACGTTCCTCCCTACCAACTCTTGGAGAACGCTCAAACAACGTCTTCTCAGAACCCCTGATCTTGTTCCTAGTGTCCTTGGATGAGAACTGGTGGAGCAAACAACAAGATACTAGTACAATGACTCAATACTGACTCTACACTCAGCAGCCTGATCCTTCAGCTGAAAAGCTGTACTAGATCACTTCTGCAGTTTTACCCCTCAAACACCTTCCACAAATTCCCGTCCCAATGAAATCCTCTGAAGTACATTCACTTGAATGATTCTCTTTTTGGAATGAGCAGCCTCAGCTCTCTTCAATGGGAATTTTTATTAAAATTGCCTAGGTCTTTTTGGGTTAGTTGTCATTAATTGAGCCACCTGCTCTGATCCCACTTTCTTGGGGGATCATGACTCCAAATGTAGGGAGGTTTCCACCTGCAACATTGGAAGTGTTTGAGGATGCTACCACTTGTCTATTTGCTCTCCACCCAGTCTCCTCCACCAAATTGACTAGTAAACACTCTTTTAACAACTCTCCCAAGTTGTTGTCTCCGCTTTTTATTTATTTATAATTAAAATATTCATAATTACATTCAACATCCTTGACTCTGTGGAGTCATCAATTACAACTTAACATAAAATTTAACATATTGTCTTGAAATAAAATCAAATATGATAATATTATTTTTACAAAATTGGGGCATGTGACATACTGACATACACACCCCCTTAGAATATAACATCGTCCTCGACGTTATTTATTCTTCATCCTTAGAAATCCCTTGGAACAGAATTGGATATGCATCTCAGATTTTACTTTCCAATTCCCAGGTGGCTTCCTCTAGACTAAGGTGCTTCCATTGCACCTTTACCTGTCCAATGGTGCAGTTCCAAAGTGTAATCTCCCTCTTCTTGAGGATACAGTCCGGTTCCACCAGAAAATCCCCTTTTGGTTCCACCTATACATCATTCCATTTAACAACATGAGTAGCATCATGAACATATTTATTTAAAATGGAAATGTGAAAAACATTATGTACTCTTAAGTTAGGTGGTAATGCTAATTGATAAGCTACTTGTCCAATCCTAGACAGAATTTCAAATGGGCCACAATAACAAGGTGTCAATTTTGCACAACTCCCCAATCTCAGAGAGCTCTTTTTGGGCCTTACCTTGATGAACACATGTTCACCTACCTGAAACTCCTTTGGAGTTCTTTTTAAGTCTGCTTGACTTTTTTGTCGATCCTGTGCCACTTTCAGATTTCCCTGCACTTGTTTTACAATTTCTTCCATTTCTTTTAACAGTTATGGACCTAATACCAATCTGTCTACTGGATTACTCCAAGAGATAGGAGTATTACATTTCCGTCCATATAAAATTTCAAAAGAACTAAATCTAGCTGATGTCTGATAATTATTATTATAAGCAAATTCTACCAGATGTAAATAATCCTCCCATTTACCTGGCTGGTCTTGCACATACATTCTTAATAGATCTTCCAGTACCTGGTTTACCCTTTTAGTTTGTCCATATGTTTGAGGATGGAAATAAGTACTGAAATTTAATGTAGTGTTTAACCCATTAAACAAAGACTTCCAAAAGTTTCCTGTAAACTTAGGATCTCTATCTAAGATTATGACTTTTGGTACTCCATGCAATCGGAAAATCTATTTTAGAAAAATATCAGCTATGTTTGCAGCTTTATTAGTTTTAACAGGTATAAAAGGAGTTGCTTTACTTAACTTATCAACTACTACCATGATAGAATCATTCTGATTTTGATTTCTAGGCAGCCTAGTAATAAAATCTAGACTAATTATCTCCCATTTCCAGCTAGGGATGGGTAATGGCTGAAGCAAACCAGCTGGTTGTTGATGTTCAGTTTTTACCTGTTGACATTTCAAACACTAGCAATATATTCTGCTACTTCAGTTTTTATATTTGGCCAGAAATACTCTTTTCTTAACATGGTTATAGTCTTTTGATAACTTGGATGACCTGAATATGGTGTTTTATGAATTTCATCCAGAATTAACAGCTTAACTTTAGGTACGTTAGGTACATACATTCTATCTTTATACAGTAAAAAAAAAAATCATTTAAACTGTAACCTTTAATTATGTTTTATGTTGGATTTTCTTTAGCTTTAGCTTGCAAAATCTGGTAAATTTCATCCTGTTCTATTCCTTCTTTAAGTTGTTCATCTAAATCTGAAACATAGGTGCTGATGGCTGCTGCAAAATTCAGCCTTGCATTCCTACTTAATGCATCAGTAACTTTATTTTCTTTACCTTTTATATGTTGAACTTCAAAATCATGCTCGCTTAAGAAAGCTAACCACCTAGCATGTCTGGCATTTAGATTAGGCTGATCTAAAAGATACTTCAATCATTTATTATCATTCATTAAAACAAATTTTCTGCCAATTAGGTGATGTCGCCACATCTTTAAGGCGTGTATTACAACTGCTAATTCCAGATCATATGCTGCATAATTCTTTTCATGAACTTTTAAATTTCTAGACTCATAGGCAATAACATGCCCTTCTTGATTTATAACACCGCCTAAGCCATCATTGCAGGCGTCAGTGCACACCACAAATTCTTTATTAGGATCTGCTATTCTTAATATAGGTGCGCTAGTTAATAAATTTTTTAACTTTTTAAAGCTTTCTTCACATTTCTGATTCCATTCGAACTTCTTTCCTTTCTTCTGCAAGGAAGTTATCGGATTTGCTATCCTCGAAAAACCTTCAATGAACCTTCGGTAGTAACCGGTAATGCCCATGAAAGATCGAACATCCGTCACATCCTTAGGAACTAACCAATCTTCGATTTCTCTTATCTTTTCAAGATCTACATAAATTCCTTCCTTGGTCACTACGTGACCTAAATACTAAATCTTATCCTTGAAGAATTCACACTTACTAAACTTTGCGAAGAGTTGATGTTCTTGCAACTCTTGCAAAACAATTTTTAGATGTTCTTTATGTTCTTCTTCAGTTTTTTAATAGATTAGAATGTCGTCGATAAATACGACCACAAACTTATCTAAATACTTATGCATAACATTATTCATTAAACACATGAAGACAGCTGGGGCATTAGTAAGCCCGAATGGCATTACAACAAATTCGTAATGACCATATCTAGTTCTGAAAGTTGTCTTAAAGATGTCTTCATATTTAATCCTTACTTGATGATATCCAAACCTTAAATCTATTTTTGAAAACACCGTGGCTCCTTATAGTTGATAAACAGATCATCTGTGCGGGGCAACGGATATTGATTTTTGATGGTCATCTTATTTAACTGACGATAATCTATGCAAAGTCGCATAGTTCCGTCCTTCTTATTGACAAAAATGACAGGTGTCCCCCATGGAGACACACTTGGTCGAATATACTTTTTATCAATTAATTCTTTTAATTGAGATTTTAATTCATTAAGTTCGAGTATGTTCATTCAATAAGGGGTCTTTGAGCTAGATATTGCACCCGGTACCAGTTCAATGGTGAAATCCAATTCCCTTTTCGGAGGTAATCCCAAAATATCTTCTGTGAATACATCAACATATTCTCTTAAGACTGGTATGTATTCCAATTTTAACTCATCTATTTTAATTAAACTTTCATCATCAGTTATTGTTACTGCATAAGCTTTACATCCCTTTCTAACAACTCTCTTAAGTTGTAGGGCAGAAATCTACCTTATGGTGGTTTTTCTAGGGATTCCTTTAATACTTATTGGTTTTTCATCACTGTTTAAGCATGTGAAAGTTTTATCATAACAGTTTAGAATTACTTTATGTTGTTCTAACCAGTCTATACCATTCAACAAATCATAAGAACCAAGAGGCAAAACATTAAGTTTAACAACAGTTTCAAATTTATCCATAACTATTGCACATTCTTTAACAAAACAAGTTACTTTTCTTTTAGCACCAGTGGCTAACTGAACTAACCATGAATTCTCAAACTTATCAACTTATAACTTACATTTTTCGACTATTTGGGGTGCAATATAACTGAAACTAGCTCCTGGATCAATCAAAATAGTTACAGGGATCTGATTTATCATACCTTCTACTTCCACCATGGAAGTCCGATATTCAGCGTGTCGATTCTCCAAGGCTGCGTTGATTCTAGGCATGCTCCTTTCTAGCTCCCCAACAGTCATCTCCTCCTATATAGTATGTGTGTTGTTACCAGTCTTCTTCCAGTTTGGACAGACTGAAGCATAATGTGGGCCATTACACTCCCAGCACTTGATAGGCAGGCTTTGCGTTCAAACCCCTTGGTAAAATTTTCATGATTATTTGCAAAATCCTTACCTTTAGAATTATTCTATTTGTTGGGTGTATTGTTCTTATTTCCTTGGAAGTTCTTTTTATTAGGATAATTTTTGGCCTTATTGTTCTTAAAATTTCTGTTAGGCACAAAATCCTTCTTCTTTTGTTCAAACTGATTATTATTTTTCTTAGCTTTCCAGTTGGCCAAGCTTTCTTTCTTCTGATTCTGCTCAAAACAGAAGTTAGCTTTTCTCATAGCTTCTTCCAAGGTCTTTGGGTTATCATATTCAATTCTATCTTTAATATGATAATAGAGACAACTAAGGAATCGATGTACCTTTGGTTTCTCATCTACAAGGTATGGTACACACCTAAGTAGACTTAAGAACTTGTTGTTCAGATCCTTGATTGTCATTGATCCTAACTTCAACTCATAAAACTCTTTGGCTCTCTCCTCATAATATTGCTCAGATGGAAATTTCTTTTTGAAATACCTCTTAAAGGTACTCCAGTTTACATTTTTCTCTTGTATGCCCTTAACTCTTTTCAAGTCCTGCCACCAAATGCCAGCCTTTTTTGAGAGGTTATATATAGCCATTCTAGCCTTTAACTGGTTAGAATAGTTATATATTTGGAAGTACTTCTACATCCTAGATAACCAGGATTCAGCTTCCTCCCCCTTCTCAGTCTCTCCATTAAAGGTTGGTGGTTTTATCTTTTTAAATTCCCCGGAAATTTCCTCATAAGGTTTGTATTTCCTCTTTTTAGTGTACTGATTATCATCACTACTGTCACTGGTAGTATAATAGTTTCATTGTTCACCAAACACTTCAGAAGACGAACTACTTTTAGTTTTAGTATGTTTCATCTTTTTAGATTTACGTTGATGACTGGTATCTTCTGATTCTATTCTTCTACCCCTACCCTCAGTTTGAAACTTTTAAGTTAAGATCTGATTCAGCTCTTCTTGAGCCCTCAGAATCCTTTCATTTTCTCACTTTACAGACTTCATTTCAGTTTTTAGGTCCTTTACAGTTTGTAACAATTCTGAGGAATTGGTAGTTAAATCCTTTGGTATAGGATCTCTTGGTAGATTTCATGTTTCAGTAACTGGAGACTCCTCCTCTGCGTGACTCTTCCAGCCTTTCCATACCTGCCTGTTAAAGTTCAGACAACAATTCTCTGTTGAATAACATTTAAAAGAAAAATACATCAACATAATAATTCAGTTTATTGTTTCCTAAAAAGATAGTTGGGATTCATCAAGGCCTAGTGTTTGAACCTTGTGCTCTAATACCACATGTCAAAACCCCAAATTTTCATAAAAAAATTAAAATTTTGAAAATACATAAAATGCTGAGAATGCGGTTTGTTAACAGCTAACAGTTATCTATAAAAGAATTAGTTACCAAATTAGTTAATACATAATCTTAATTAAGTAACTTAGCATTCTACTTTTTGATACAAGGTTAGGTTTATTTTGTGCAATAATTTAGCTTTCAGTTTGCTGATGAGTTTTTAATTTGCGACAAGTAGGTGGAACTGTCTTGTATTCTGGGGCTTACTTAGCGTTTAAGCTAACGCAAAAAGCTTACTTGTCCTTGCAGGTTTTTACAGGTATGAATGGTCGAGTATACCTTTAATTCCATAAAGCATCCAGCTATAATTCTAATTGTAAAATAAAAAGCTTGGTAAATAAGATCTTACATATTAATCTACTTCTATGAGGTAAAACAAGTAGTTTGTTTCCTACAATTATTTTTGTCAACGATATACATGTAGATGAGTTTATTTCTTAAATGTAAAAAAAACAATAGTAATTAATTTCCCTGGTTCACAACTTGTGATCTTTGTCGTAAGTTATTTTCACCTAGAGTGCATACCTGTAATCCTATAATGATTGTTCTAACAGTAATATACATGATCAGCTTATAACAATAGTATAACCAACTGCTTGTTATTCAACTTCTGTAATGAAGATTGCTACCTATAAGGTTCTAAACATTACAATGAAAATATAAAGTCCTAAGGACTTAGAGTCTAGTGGGATTGTTCTGCTCCAGTTTCTTATTTTATTTTTATAATACTTCTCTCGAATTAAGCTTCTGACCATAACAGTTAACTTAGGTCAATTCTTCAATAGAGATTGATTTATTACCTCATGCAAGTACTAGATAGTTCTAAAATATTATGTTACTAATCAAAAAGATGGTGAAGCTGAAAGTACGTATCATGGTTGAGTAAATAACCAATAGCTAGTAACTTCATTGATCTGAGCTATGAAAGAATTCATAGTCAACATCCTAGTAATTGCCATCTACTGAAAACTATAAATTTTCTATGATACTCACCAAAACAATCTTGTTTATAATACATCCATGTTTACCAATAATTCTGGTTATAAACAAATAAGATTTCTAAAGTCCATGATCTTATTTAAAACTATATTCTATAAAATTATCAAGTCATAACTTAAACATTGGTTGCAATAAGATTAGCTATGCAAAGTCTTATTAGGAAATACTTTATTAACATCATAGTTTGGTTAGATGATGAAATAGCCTTTTAATTAGTATCTTCCAAGTATCATAAGATTTACTTCACAAACTTAGTTTTGATAGCTCAAGGCTTATCAACTTTTGTAACTTTACTATTATGAATAAATGGATAAATCGTTAGTGAAGAACTAAAACTTCTATGTATAAAAATACCTTGAGCAAGAATATCGATTATGATGCTGCAACGATTTCATGACCAACAAAAGCTTAATATGAATAAACATTTAATTATAAAGTTTATATTGTAACTTGCAATGGAAAATGGATGTGGCGTTAGACCACTCCATCGATTGGATCATGTGTAAGGTTGTGTAAATAAGGGACATTGAAATCGCCCTCGTCCTAAACTATGTGATGACTATATGATATAAGCTTGGAAATGATTCGAGGGTTCATGGCTTATGCCATGCAACCGAAGTTTGGCATCCATGATCACGTAGAACCTTTGTATGATTACAATACTATATGATGTGCATAAAATGATGTTTTGAATAATTGGGAATCATTTGGCATGCAGGGACTATAGAATCAACCCACTGCATGGTTGAATAATTTGTGAGACCATGTGGTTCCTTCTCGGCCAAGTGTTGGGAGTATAAGGGTTGGTGTAACCCTAGACTTTTTCATTCTCCTCCGTTGATTTCGGGCCTTCAGACTGCTTTGCAACTACTCCATGGCCGCCATGCTTACCCTACTGTGAACTTAACGAGCTCCCGTCCTGGTTTACATTGTTCAGTTGTCTTCTTCATGCTCGAAGCCTTGCTTACACTGCGATTTTATCCTCGCAATAATTGTTGAGGGTCATGGCTTTAATATTGCGGCCTGGTCTGTGTGTATTTTTTGGTTCGTTCCTCCACGGCCTACCTGTTGGGATTGTTTAAAGAGCTTATTTGATTTTGTTACAGCTCTGTCTTCGTCATAGGGTTTTAGAGAGCGTGGTTCTCAAGCTTGCAATGTGGTGACAGTGTGATCTTCATTGTCCGCTTCTTGCTTGGTCATTGCTCCCTTCTCCTTACTGCTGCTAGCAGTGGTTTGTGCACGCGTTGGGATCATCTCTGTCACAGGAGAGATGAAGGGTTGGCCCTTTGTTTTGCTGGTGGCGATGCTCCTGTTCCTTGGTGGCTACACTACCTTCGCTTCCAGGTAAGAAAAATTATTTTTAATAGTTTAGAAACTTATTCTTAACTCAGTTATGATATAATGCATAATGTTAATGTTGTGGATTCTTATCTTTGTAGGTGACAGTTTACAACCCTCTTTGCAGCTAATACAAATGAGTAGGGTCAGCTTCCTAGTTACAGGTAAGCCTTGGTCAACCCATGGCAATCCACGCCTGTCAGTTCTTTATGGAACAGTTTTTCAGTTGGAAGTCGTGGCCTACAAGTAACCCTTCATGGGTTATTATTTCTCAATTTACTTGTTTAGTTTTTTTTGTTAACCCTTACTGTTAGCAGGGTTCTCTGGCTTATGCCGTGACTTGTAAAATTTGTTTTACTTGTTTTCTTTTGTGTACAGTTATGTAAAAGAACTTGCGGCCTGTCAAGCCATTCTCTGTTTAAACTTAAGTATAGAGAGTTAACTATCCTGAGCTCGAACTCAGTTATTTTGATACTCTTACTGTAATTTGTGTACGAGGGTTCTTACCCTATTTCGACTGTGTAAGGATATTTTTACTGTTTAAATTTATCTTTCATTAAAATTTATTATTATAACATGTTCTGTTATTCCTTTCTATTAAAATGATTTGTTTATAAGCTCGGATATTTGAGCAAGGTTTAATCCTGTTAGTGACCTGTGTATAAATAATTTCTTTAATTATTCTGTAGGTTTTAGTTCAATAATAATGTGAAATTAATTGTTTGTTACAGGTATATAGTTATTATGCTTTCAATGTTATCTCTCTCTGTCCTTACAGGACTGTAATAATATTTTATAGCTTGAAAGTTCAGAATACTAGATAAATCCAAATCCTTGGATTGTTGCTTATCTGATTATTAATTACAATGTTATTACTATGATTTACAATGTTATTACTATAAATTATAATGTTTAATACTATGAGGGTTCCGACCCTGTACTTTATTTTATAATTAATCTTTGTTTAGTTTATTTAAATGAAATAGTTCATTTATGAATAATATTTATTAACTATTATTTACCATTTCATTCAATCTATTTTATTTTAATAAGTACATAGATAGGTTTTGTTATTATTTCCTTATTACAATATTATAATTGTTGTAGTTAATTTATTTACAAAAAGAGCTATATTAGAATTACCCTACTTGCAGAGTGAACATTTGTAGATATAGTTAAGCAGTATGAACAATAAAATAACTCTGTAAAATGACTTGGTTCTTTCTTCACAGAAATAAATGAGTGTTTACCTAAGTTAATTATTTTACCTATGTTACAGGTTAGTAGTTTCATTTTACAGAAATACAGTTCTGAATAAGATAAATAACCTATTTACAGTAATCAACTTGCTAAAAGAAATAAACATGTTGTTTGTAAAGTGTTATGAATACTTCTTTGCTAGCGTTCTTAATGCAATAGTCTGGTTTTTAAACAATAACATAATTAGACAGATTAGTATCCTTTCCTGAAAGCATCTATATACAGAAATAAATTACTCCATTGTTCTAAAATGCAAAATAACTCTAATCAATCCAGATTTCTATCATATCTTCATCTATTTTAAACACACTACATGTGCTAGAGTACAGTCTGGTTCGTTCCAGACGGGGAAAAACATAGGTAGGATTATCTTATCCAATTACAGATTCAACATTCAAAGAACTAAAAGATTATAAACTCTAATAGTTCACCACGTAACATGTAAATCATTCATTATTCATTCATTCTCAGATATAAAATTTTAACACAGCAAATAAAAGACTGTAGAACCTGTTTAAAGCTGGATGACAACAGCGTTGGGAGGCCATTCCTCCCTACCAAATCCTAGAGAGCGCTCAAACAGCGTCTTCTCGGGACCCCCGAGCCTGTTCCTGGTCTCCTTGGCTGAGAACTGGTGGAGCAAACAACAAGATACTAGTCCAATGGCTCAGTACTAACTCTGCACTCAGTAGCCTGATCCTTCAGCTGAAAAGATGTACTAGATCACTTCTGCAGTTTTACCCCTCAAACACCTTCCACAAATTCCCTTCCCAATGAAATCCTCTGAAGTACATTCACCTGAATGATTCTCTTCTTGGAATGAGCAGCCTCAGGTCTCTTCAATGGGCATTTTTATTAAGATTTCCTAGGCCTTTTTGGGTTAGTTGTCATTAATTGAGCCACCTGCTCTGATCCCACTTTCTTGGTGGATCATTACCCCAAATGTAGGGAGGTTTCCACCTGCAACATTGGAAGAGTTTGAGGATGCTGCCACTTGTCTATTTTCTCTCCACCCAGTCTCCTCCACCAACTTGACCAGTCAACACTCTTTTAACAAAGGCTCCCAAGCTGTTGTCTCCGCTTTTTATTTATTTATAATTAAAATATTCATAATTACATTCAACGTCCTTGACTCTACTGAGTCATCAATTACAACTTAACATAAAATTTAACATATTGTCTTGAAATAAAATCAAATATGATAATATTATGTTTGCAAAATTGGGGCATGTGACATCCAGCATCAAACAAAGGGTAGGATCGAGGGGAGATTTTGATCACCTCCCCATTTTATTGGAGGTGTTCATGGGACAGCCAAATCCCCCTAGGCCTTTCAAGTTTTGTTCCATATGGTTTGAGGATGAGAGGTTTAAACAGATGGTCAAGAACCTGTTGGTTCCCTACGAAGGAAATTGAAGAGAAATAACTACAATTTAATTATTACAAAATCTCAACAACATCAAAGCAGAATCAATTCCTTGGGACGCAGAAAGAAGAAAAGCTATGCATATTGATTTAAGAAATATTGAGATTTCCTTGAAATTCTATTATTCTACCGATTTGGAAGGCTACAGGTTCCTAGAACATATAGAGAGAGAAAGGAACCTACATGCGTACCATTTGTCAAATATTGGATTACAAGTGGGAGAAGGATCTAGCACAAATGGAAGATGGTCAATGACATGGTGAATTTTTTTGACCCTCGACCTCACCTGGGTTAGTTTAAATAGACCTTCTCACTTTTTACAAATAATCTCTTGGGGCAATTTTTTGCTTGATAGTTGTTTTGTGGACTATAGACGGTTTTGTGTTATGGATTGTAATGATGATAGACATAATCATGTTTGACTTGGATTTTGTTTATGATGGTAGAAATATATTCAGATCTCTATACATTGTGGTTTTGTTAGGAACCCGTTTCAACCCTTCTCTTTACTTTGTTAGTATATTGTTGTTGGACGCATATGCTTTGTAAGTCATCTCATGAGTATATTGTATTATCTCACATTCATGGGGAGTAATAGTTGTCTAGATTAGACTAAGTATATAAGTACATGTTGATCCCACATTCATGGGGAGTAATAGTTGTTTATATTAGACTTGGTATATAATTACGTGTTGATTCCAATGAAGGAATCCACGAGTTATTTGTATTGAGCTTTCTCAAAGGAGGTTTCCCCCTCAAAGTGGTCTGCGATCAATAAATTCCGTCTATGTTCTATTATTTCTATTATATCGTGCATTTTCATTATTTATTGCAGGAGGTTTCTCTCATCTGGTATTGTAGCACTTTCTTGGGCTCGTTGGGTGGAATTTACGCCATTTTTTTTTGAAGTGGTTTCTTGGCGCTATGATTATTGCAGTAGTTCTTCTTCTTTGCATCTGTATTGTTCATTTCAATTGCAAGTTCGAATCAAGGAATAACCCCTATCTGCTTAATTGTGGGAAGTACCTAGGCATAGCCCTAAAACTCATTGTGAGGAGTACCACGTGAACCCCAAAGTAGCTAGAAATTGAGCGGACCTACCAACGAAAAGGGAAACGGACCCTACCTGATTAATTAGTTCCCACTCGTGGGGTAAACTAAGAGTTTTCGTTTGTGGCAAAGCAGTTATCCATTTTACCTTAGCCATGGAGTGAGGGGAAATACCCCATTATGCAAGTCATTAGATAGCATTGGTGGTCGAGTGTGTTGGGTCCTGAATTTGGCCCCTTTTCCCTACTATGTTTCATCCTTTCTCCCTACTTTTTCCCCATTTTGCAGTTGAATCCTTATATTTCTCATATAAACAAGCATAAATATCTCAGGTATAAATCATTATTTATTTTTTGTTTTATGCTTAGTTTTACTTACAATTATTAACTTTACCTTTCATATGTGTTGACCCGTTAATGATTTGAAAGAAGGATTCAGAATCACCAGGTGGCGCAACTGCAACAACTCGTCATATCTAGAAATTAATCCTGCTTGGAATCAACTACATGCTCAAATGACATAGTCGACATTAATGCAGAAGGAATCTTGGACACATGTTCACATTTGCAACTAAAACTCCCTGAGAATCTTCTGTAGTTCACTAGGCATCTTAGTTTGCAGAACAACTCAAAGTAAAATACTATGTATTCTTGAGTTGACTTTATGCAAGGGATTGTTATTTGTAACTGTCTTAATGATTCGGCAGCCTAAAGATCAAAGATCTTCATGGCTGCCCAAAATTTATGTAACATAATAGCTTTACTCTTCTATAAGTATACGCGGGCAGGGAAGCCAAGGGTTCGCAAATTGTAAGAAATATAGCATAGTGACTGTAGCTATAACTGCAATTTTTATCATATTAATAAAGGAGTGACAATTCTCAGTATCTCTCTGTTGCATCCTTTGTAAGCTTTCAACAACATCTCTATTTGAATTCTAGGGCCCACCTTCTAACAGAGTTGCTGGTTGTTTATATGCTTTAGTATTTTATTTATGTTTTGTGTAGAATTTCAGTTTGATACATATATATGGTTAGCTGCAAGTGCATTCATTCAGCGATTGCATTATTTGGTTTTCTTTGGTTTGTTGTAGGTGGTGTGGTTTGACAGTCGACTATATAGTTAATATTTCCTCTTATGCAGAAGTGTGTTAGTAGTTGTTACAGACTTGCTCAGCTCCTGTGTTGTGTGTGTTATTTATCTTTCTAGAGTTTTCCTGATTCAATAAGTCCTTTGCTTTGATGAATTTGTCGTTTGATTAGTGAGTAGTGATCTTTCTAATTTGGTAAATTAGGTTTTCATTTCCTGCAAAAGTAATTCTAGGTGGATTTCTCCTTAGATCATAAACTTTCATATTTCAATGATAGGAAATAGAAGTTCTTTTCAATTCCTAGATAGGTAATGTTATTTTGAATTCTTACAGGGAGATGAGTTGCCTATGCAGTAATTAAAATTGAGTGATTTTAATTTTACTTATCAACAACTAAAAATGTTTATGCATATACTTTGCTAATTTCCTTTGAAATAACAGACTTCCCTGGGTTGACAATTAAATATTGAACACTCTTTCTTGTTAAGTAATTAATGAGTATATAGAGTGCCCAACATTTTGGTGTTGTTGTCGGGGACGATAATTGATAGGCATAGTTAGTAGTTGAATTGATTCATTTTCTTTAGTAACTATCATTTTAATATTTAATGGTTTATAGGTTTGCATGAATACAAGAAGAACTCGACGGGATATTCCCACAACACCCCAAAATAATAAATTGGAAGGTGGAAGAGGTCATGGTTGTAGCCCAGGCTTAGGGAGAAATACATTTGTTGATGAATTAGTTGCCAGGGTTAATTATTCTACTGGGGCTCGAAATCAAGGACCATCATCTGTGAGAAGAAGCCATGTTTCTCCTAGGAAGGAAGCATCAGTGTCAACTGTGGAGAGAACAATAGGAGTTGCAACACCATCTGGTGTCCCTGTGGAAGGAACTCCAGGAGATAGGGGTAGTTCTATGGGATTAGATGGACCAGAGGAGGTTTACCAAATCGACAGAGAGGAAGTGAAAAAATAGGATTGGTTATAGTTTCGACAGAAGTTTGAATATTATAAGAATCAGAAATAGGAAGAGGAGGAGTTAATCATGAATAACGAGCATCACCACGATGATTGTAAGGAAGAAGTAGGGGAAAATCATAATGATAATGGTGACCTCCACCATGAGGATACACTTTCCACACTCCAGCTACCCATTAATAAACCAACTAGACAGGCCCCCATGAATAACATTTCACCCTGAGTGTTACCTTGCTTTCATGGGAAATTCGTAGAAGATCCAGATGAGTTCCTCTTTGAGTTGGACATTCTCTGTCGAAGTTATGACTACACCTCCAGTGAGTAGAAGCTAAAACTTTTTCCTACTACCTTGAAGGATAATGCCATATGATGGTTTATGAGCTTGGGTGGCAAAACTGTCGCAACTTGGGAGTAGAAGAAACAAGTGTTTCTTGGGAAGTACCAAGAATATTGTAGGACGAAGGATAAGATAGAAGAGTTATTCAAGATGGTGCAAAGAGATGATGAGAGTTTGGAGGATTTTGTGGAAAGGCTTCTGTATAATGTGCATAGGTTAAGTCAAACCACTATTGGAAGTGATGTCCTCAAGATAATTTTGTTGAGGGGAATAAGAGAAGACTATCTGGACATGCTTAACCTGTTAGGGAAGGGAGATATATACAATGAGTCTTTTGACCATATTCCAGACTTATGTCGATGATAATCCAAGGGATCTTCCAGAACCAGCACAAAGGATCGAGATGTTTTCTCACGGGAATAGAAGTTAGGTGGCGGAGGAGCTACTCGAACAGAGATTGGAAATCTCCTTGAGAATTTCAAAATTGACATGATGAGTTCCATCTCTTCACAACTGGATGTTATGAGATCAAAACAGAAATAAGTGGTTGAAGGTCTGGTACTTGGGGTGTTCTTCCCTAAGTGCAAGAAGAAGCATTCACTGAAAGAATGTCCACTTGATAAGGTGGAGGTGTGTGGATTGTGTGAATTGGACATTATACCAAGGACTATCCCTCACTTCCAAAATCCAAAGTAGTTTTTGAAGCATCCACTATAGACACAGAACATGCATGTTTCATTTCGTAGAAGAAGTTGTGGCAACCGCAGGTTCCAGGTATGCACTCTGAGCATGTTCCTTTCAATTCTTAGAATAATGCTAATCATAAATTTCCCCCACCATACTCATATCCTAACACACAATGGAACCAACCTTCGCAACCAGTAGCACAATATCAAATCCTTGGACTTCCTGGGCATCACATCCAAACCAACAAGCTCCTTTCTCTACAGGATGGAGAAATATGTATCTAGGAAACCAGTTTCCTCATAACCAACCATCATATCCGCAGTATCAGCAGGATTAGCTACAACTCCATTATAATGCTACACCAATGGGTGCACTGCTCCGTCCTCAATTGCATGCTCAACCTAAACCTAATCCCAACAATAAGGCGGTGCAACAATTTGAAATTTCCATCATGCCATCTTATTCCATTTCCCCTCTCCCTTGCAATAATTTACACTTACGATTAGGAAGGGTGGTGGAACCAATTCTCATTAAGGATGTCCCATCCTCTATGACTAATGAAGGAATGAATCCACCATTTGGAAATTCATTTAGTTCAGCAATCCACATTATTGAGGACGCTAAAATACCAGCTGAAATGCCGAATGACACACATGACAAAACAACAGTTGAAACACTTGCGGAGACACGTACTAAAATACAACTTACACAGTCTTTGAAAGAACCACCATATCCTGAACAATTAACCTTGAAATAGGTCGTGGAACAACCTAGTTTCAACCTTCTAGGAGAGTTGAAAAATATTTATGTAAGAATTCCACTATTACAAGCCCTACACAACGTACATATTTTTTCCAAATCTATTAAAGACCTGGTTGTAAAAAAACCAGGAAGGAAACCAAGAGATCCCCCTACATTGCATGTGGTAGGAAAGTTATTTGAACTAATGGTGGGAAAAGCCCCATTGGAAAAGTATGTTGATCCAGGTAACCCCACTATCACGGTATGTATTGGGCATATCCAATTCTCTAATGTTTTGGTCTACTTAGGCGCACCAATAAATGTTATGACCATTGAGACCTTGAAACAATTAAGACTTGCTAATCTTAGGCCTATCCCAACCATACTAGAGATGGCTGGCAGATCTACCATTAAACCAGAAGGAGTTGTGGACAACCTAGTAGTCTCAGTTGATTCATGGGAGTACCCTGCAGACTTTGTTGTTTTACAGCCTAATTCATAGCTGGGGGTGTTGTACAGGAAAATACACCCTTGTAACCTAGGGTCTGGGGTTACCAACTTACTATTAGACTTGCAGACAATCATCTTTTATAGAAAATGAAACAAGAATAGGAAGAGAGTTTGGCTTACCCGGTTTATGATGGTTGATCCAAGCTTGATCTTCTCTCGCTTCAATCTTCTCCAAAGCTTCTAGGGATGCTTCTATTCACCTGCAAAGAGCCAACTCTTCAAGCAATATCTCATACATATATATATCACAGGTTAGATGAAATGTATGTTAATATCATAATTGAAAACATTCATTAACCAAAATACATGAGACAAGCACAATACAAGATTGGAAGAAGAATTCTCTTTATTAACAAATAGTGAATAGGTAAGAATACAACCTAGCTTCTGACACAAGGACTCCTCTGCAACTGAGGACTCTGAGTTCTTCTTCTCCAAGACTCTGAAGGTATACCACCAGCATAACTTTGCTCTTCTAAAATTGATTGATTAGCCCCATCCCAATGCCTCTATTTATACATTGGGAAATAGAGTGGTTTCGAAGGTTAGGATGGTTGAGATAGTTGGGATAGTTATGGATTAAGGCCCAAATAATCTCATCTAATCATGATTTATATTTTTTAATGTCGAATTAAGGTACATGCGATTGTTTGTATAAGCTAGGCGTGTATGACACGTTTGTTGCTCAAAGGGAACTCACGTACTCAATGTACACGCGGGTTGCAATGCACATAGTCATGTATGACACGCGAGTTGCAATGCACATTGTCGGATGTGCAACCCAAAACTTAGAATAAAAATATATCAGGCTGGTATGGAGATCGTGCATCAAAGGTCATGCACATCTATATTGTTTTGGCCACTTCAATCCTAATTGTCCTTTTGTGTACCGACATAATGGATGTCAGCACTCAAACGGAGAAGTGCCATTTTGGTTGATAACAGATGCCCCCTAATGTGTGAGGTCAGAGGGAAGCGATGGCCGAAATACATTACAATCTTTATCTTGGAGAACTCAGATGTCCAAGGCAGTAGAGGAATTACCTGAAACAAATACATATTAATGTCGTATACAAAATCATATCTGAGGATGCCATGTTCAATATACTGGAACACTAGCTCCTTTACAATATTTGATTACATCATATGATACGGGTACAAGACCACGTATATTACAAAGGTGGATTGAAGCCACAATATACAATGATGAGTCTTCAAAATCTGGAAGCTGTGTAACCGATCATAACATAGTCTTGCGCAACTTAGGCTATAAATGCGAACCTAAGGTCTTCATCGAAATCCAAGGGAACCAGTACAATCCTTACCATGTGAATATATGTGTTGAAGTCTAACATGGAAAGAAATCAACATATTGTTAATCAATAGGTGAAAATGACAAACAGAAGCAAAGGAGTTCACCAATAATGATAGTGAAACCTAAGGTACCATCATCAAAACTCTAGGTCTTTGTCTTTAGGAAGTGCTGATGAGAAACCATATTGTGATGAGGAAGGCAATAGATCCTCCAACAGATCACAAGAGTGACTAGGAACTGGATACGGGAAGGTAGACACAAATGATACTCAGATAGGATAATGATTTAATCATGATAATAATCAGATGCAGGGATAAATCCTTGAACAATGAGCATGACACAAAGATGACCCAAGGCAGCCTTTAACTTTGCAAATAGGACAACTAAACTTATATGTCATGTAGGAGACATGATCAGATTCCCCATGTATAAAGGACAAGTGGAGGAGTAAGAAACTCGAAGTAATAGTTGAGCTAAAAGTATACACTGATACATATGTATTGAAAAGTTTAGAGAGTGCTTTGTTCAAGGAGGACATGCTACCAACATCTATAACCCAAAAAGAATACTTCTTCCTTATCTTTCCTGTTAAATTTTAACAAGTCCAGGAAATTCAACTCAGGTCTCTCTTCATTTTTGACAAGCTTGAAGAGGGGAGAGAATAATGCTTGATAAAGTCACTAATTCATGGATTTTACAAGCCCGGACTAGTACATGCTCATTGGTGTTTTCATGTTTAGAGAGTTTGAAAACTCCGAAGAAGACTCCAAGGGGGTGCTTTTTCGTATAATTTAGTCTCCTGAGGCCGAAAAAGTATAAAACATACCACAGAAGAACTCTCTCAGCTTCCGAATAAGTAAGGCGCACCTTTTTTGTACTTAGTCAGGGAGGCATGAAAAAGGTTAAATTACCACCTACCCGGCGCCCCTTCAACAACAGCATATAGCTTGAGTTTTACGAGTGTGAAGGAAAGAAAGATCACTCGAAAAGATCCATTTGGTTATAAGAAATGGGGCTTACAACAGTAAACTCGATGATTTTTTCTTTAGGGTTTAACGAGCATGACAAAGGCATAAAGTACACTCGAAATATTTTTCATATTTAGGTCTAGAGCATGAAAAAGAGAAAACTAAGCTCATACCAGGCACTCCTTTTTCGTAAATTTAGTCCCTTAGGTCGGGAAAAGCGATAAACCTATACCTGAGAATACTCTTCTCAATTCCGAAGAAAAGAGAGTGTTCCTTTTTCGTATTATTCCATATGGTCCGAAAAGGCGATAAACTACCACCAATGTGGATGCCCATTCACATATTCTTAAAGAGCCTGAATAGACAAGTTTACTCGGCAGTCAAGTCTATTTTGAGGAGTTAGACCTCAATCTAAAGAAACTCCATAAGGGTGGGGAGCCTTATAAAGGGGGTAGCTTCTAAAAAGAGACCAAAATGAGGCTCAATTTGGTGTGAAAAATAGCTAAGAAGACTCCCTTGAACCTATGACAACTGCAGCATGAGTACCAAAAGACAGCAATGTGTTCTAAACTAGGGTACTCATGGAAGGAAGGCCCTGTCCATGGAAGAACAATGGTATAGACAAGGTAATAATGGTTAAACACCATAGTCTGTGGTCAAAGTAGTGATGCTAGGGTTAAAACAGATTAGGTATAGATCCAAAAATGTATATGAATGACCAAAGTCCTACCCTATATGAGTGAATAACGACTTTAAATGACCTTGAACCTGTTGCATTAGGAAAAATGACATGGCATTAGTTCAATTTATAATACAATTTTTGAAACTATAAGCTACAAACCCACAATTTGAAATTTTTCTATATATAGTCCAAAAATAGAAATCAAAACATACCATTTGAAATTTTAACCCAATTTGGCAACATTTTACCTCCAGCTTGGATTTCTTGTTGTGGACAAATCGGTGGACGATTTTCGATTCCACAAGATCTAGGTAAGCTAGCTCTCCTTGCTCTTCCATTTTAACCATTTACATTTTCAATTTTATGCAAATCTAGGTAAGCTAGCTCTCCTTGCTCTTCCATTTTAACCATTTACATTTTCAATTTTATGCAGATTTGGATGTTTTAATCCTGTCTTAAGGGGGTCGCGCAGTACACGCGAGTAGGTGACTTACACAGTCGCGTACATGCATTTTACACATGACCTGCCCGAAGGAAACCCGCGTGTCATACGCGACCTGTCTAAAAGACAGTCGCGTGTACTACGCGACATAGGAAAAATGAAATAGGGCCAAAATTTTAAAGAATTTCATGGATTCTAATGTTAATTCTTACTCGAATGGGAAGGTTTAAACATGGTGTTAGAGTGGAGGGAGCGGTAACATGAATATATGGACCGAGATGCACTCTGTAGTACCCCCACTATGCAAGCATTGTGGCAAAGTGGGTTATTGAAATTATTTTGTACTTCACCTATGCAGGCCAATGTCCGTTTGCTCGAGTTTTTGATTAGCTGCTAGGACCATGACTTTGGGGCCTTTGAACTTCAAGGTGAGACCTTGGAATGCGACTTGTCTAAAAGACAGTCGTGTGTACTGCGCGACATAGGAAAAATGAAATAGGGCCAAAATTTTAAAGAATTTCATGGATTCTAATGTTAAATCTTGGACTAATGGGAAGGTTTAAAAATGGTGTTGGAGTGGAGGGAGTGGGAACATGAAGATATGGACCGAGATGCACTCCATAGTAGCCCCACTATGCAAGCATTACAGTAAAGTGGGTTATTGAAATTATTTTGTACTTCACCTATGCGGGTCAATGTCCGTTTGCTCGAGTTTTTGATTGGCTACTGGGATCATGACTTTGGGGCCTTTGACCTTCAAGGTGAGACCTTGGAAGTGGCACTAGAAGATATTTAATTCATCATGGGGTTATCTCGACAGGGAACATTTTTCAACCTCGAAGGTATTGGCAGGGGAGGTGAACCCATGACTGTTTAGCATTACATAAACACTTACTGCATGCCTGGGACTCAGAAAAATGGATCCTGTGTCCCTATTGTACATATTAGTAACTTCCCGCTTTAGGTGCTGGTAAGTACTATAGTGAGGGTGGCAGGATCTTCATCGCTTCATCTTGCTACTCGGAACCAAATGAGGATTGATGTAGAGCGTATACAGGGAACTGGGTTCGATTGGTGCTCGGGAGTAATCCCGATAATGAAAAAACAACTCTCTGACTTCAAGAGAGGCCGACGGAAGAATTTTGGATATCCCGGCATATTAGTGGCCTTCTTTTTTAAGAGAGTGCTCGCCATCAGCCCTACGGTGCCACTTTTAGAATTCTCTCCTCGTCAGCCTAGACTAACTAGGTGGGGAGATATTTTCCTTCGCCAAGGAATTGGTGGGTCAGTTCAGAGTGTATATGACGATGATTTCTACTTGTGGTGGGGGCAGCAGTTTCCAGCACTAGAGCAGTTTCCATATGCTGGTTTGGACTTTCGAGGTGTCAATGATCTCATCCTCCCTCCTGGAGGAGTATGGGGAGCATTAGGTATTTTTATTTTTAAGTTTTTAAATTTTTATGAATTTTTATCATAAATATATATACATATGTATAAGAGTTTTTAATCCATTTTAATGTTTTAAAATGCAAATATTGGGCATGTCCGCCCTAATGGGCATCGCAGGATGTATGTACGACCAGTGGCAGGAGAATATCAGGTTTTGATCAGGGTACTTGAGGGGAAGCTGGACAGGATTACCTACAAATTCCCAACCATCCATATTGAGCAGATCCCTACCATCATGCAGGAAATTTTTGCTGGCATTCCACCTACCTCGATACTCCTTATGTGAAGGGTAGTCAGGGCTGTACTTGTCTACATAGAGGTCGTTGAGGTTGTTGCATTTGAAAAAGCTGAGGAGGCCAGTGATCAGGGTGACTGCGGTGATTAGGATGACCAGGGTGGTCAAGATTAGATCTAGTGGCATTTTATGGATTGCGATCCAATTTTTGTATATTTATACAGTTATGATTGGATCTGAGGATCAAGAAATCAACCTATCTTATGGACATATATATATATATATATATTATTGGTTTATTTACATGTATTCACAAGGTATCTGTTATGTATTTTTTATAAAATGTGTGTTAAGTGCCAATCTAAGATATAGCTCGTATATGCATTAGTTAATGAATTATGATTTCTTGGAATATGATTAAATGAAATAAAATCAAAATTTCCTTCCAATAATCTGACTTGCAAAAACTGATGTAAAAGAATAGGGTTTCGCGCCTGATAATCTCGATTGAGTTGGGAAACCACTAGTTGAGAGTCAAGTCTGACTTCCAACTGAGTGATGCCACGTGACAAGGCATCCCATAAAAGCTCAATAACAAACTTTTATTCGACCACATTATTGGTAGCAGGACCTAGGAAAATGCCTTTAGAGGCAACTAGCTGTCATGAGGGTGAGTAAACAACCCATGCGATTGAAGCCAAGTTGCAAGTGTGACGACTAGCACCATCTGCAAAACCTACGAACTACTCGAAATACATCTGTAACAACCAACATATGATATAAGAACACAAAACGACTAACTATTGTACATAAAGTTACATATAATAAAAATACAAGAAAAAGTGTTAAGCCTAAGCATAGTACTTCTTCAAGTAGAGCCCACTTTTAGTCTTAGGCAGCTTATTCCCTTCGAAATCAGTTAATTCATATGCCCATTTATTCAAAAAAATTGACACGATATAGGGTCCTAACGACATAGACCTGAATTTCCCTGCCCCCAGGGTTCTTTGTCCTGATCCCAGAGAAATACAATTTCCCCTTCAAAAAAAATCCTAGGTTTGACCGATTTATCATATTGATTTTTAACCCTATTTTTATGAGCCTCGTTTGTTGTCAACGCATCTATACGTTGTTCATATAGATGTTCTAAATGTCGCAAAGATTCTTCCAGTTCAGTCATGTCAGGTAACACATGAATGGCAATTTTTAATGATGGGATTTCACATTCAACCGGAGTTTCTGCTTCCACCCCGTGAACGAGCTGGAAAGGTAAGAACCCTGTGGCAGTTTTCACATTGGTTCGATAATCCCAAAGTGTAGGATACAGCATAATGTGCCAATTTGAATGGGCTACGTTGATAGTACGCTTGAGAATAGTCTTCAAGGTCTTATTGACTGACTCAACTTGACCATTCGCTTGTGGGTAGAAAGAAGATGAGTGTTCTTGTTTAAACCCTAGCATAGTAGCAAATTCAGTCATCATGTTGTTTTGGAAATGATTGCCATGGTCAGTGACAATCTCTTTTGGAATATCGAAACGTGCGATAATCTAGTTGAAAATGAAAAAAGATGCAGTTTCCCCGTCAGCCTTGAAGGTGGGCATTTCCTCTGCCCATTTCGTAAAGTAATCCACAATAATAATGATGTATTTGTGCCCCCCAGATGAGACTGGGTTGCATGTCACATAATCTATCCCCCACTTGGTGAAGGGGCCCACTGCGATGATGGGAAACAGTGGATCAGGATGTGACTGCATCTTTCTGGTGTAAAGCTAACAAGGATGGCAGTGTTTCATGGCCTCCACACAATCTTTAAAGATTGTGGTCCAGAAATAACCGGCACGTAAAATATTATGGGCTGTTTCTCACCCAAATAAATGACCCCCACATGCTCCACTATGGGTGTCATTTAGGACACTTTGGGCCTCTTCGTGGGTGAGGCACGGACGTAAAATGGAGTCTACCCATCTATGGTATAAAGTATCCCCAATCATAAGGTATTTTTTCGCATGTACATGTAGTTTGCGTCATTATTCCCCCGAAAAGGTTGCAGGACACTTCACATTCTGGAGATAGACAAGTATATCTCCATACCAAGGATCAAAGGTGGAAATCAAAAAGATGTGCTCATCTAGGAATGAGTCTTCTTCAACTGCTACATCTTTATCTACTGGAAATTCTGCAATAAGCTCTACAAAAACTAAGGATTTTCTCGATTTGGCGGATTGAAAATCCAATTCAAACTCCTAGAGAATGACTATCCATTTCTTGAATTTTCCTCCAACTATGCATCGGGACAAGACATACTGGAAAGGATTGACATCCGCCACTATTGTCGTAGTCCTGAGTAAGATGTAGTGACGTAACCTCTACACAGCATATATAGTTGCTAAAGCCAACTTTTCAACGTGGGAGTACCGAAGTTTAGGGCCAGCTAAAGCACGGTTAAGGTAATAAATGACATGCTCTTGGAGCTTATCATCTTCCTGGACCAGCACTACCCCAATGGTCGACTCGGATGCGGCCAGATACAATATAAAATCATGAGAGTAATATAGCGGATGCAACAAAGGAGCCGACAACAAAGCTTTCTTTAATTCCTCGAACGTAAGTTATGCAGTTTCATCTCATGCAAATGGGGTGTCCTACTTCATCAGGCGCATGAAACCTTTGGTGATCTTGGCATAATTCATGATAAAACATCAAAGAAAGTTAGACTTTCCTTACAGGCTCTGAAGTTTCCTGATAGAACGAGGAGCAGGCAGATTTACAATGGCCTCAACTTTCAAAGCATCCACCTAAATACCTTTGTTAGAAACTATGAACCCGAGTAGCCTACCTGACTCGACACAGAAAACACACTTGTGGGGATTCAAGTGTATTTTGTAATGCCTGCTGTTAGTGCCAGAAATTGTTCTCAGACTACTAAAGAACAAGCCAACACAATCTCAAAAGTAAAATTAAATAAAATAGGTTTTAGGGTTTTGATCTATGGTTTTGGTTTTAAAAAACTTCATCATCAAGGAGGAAATAAACATCCACAAGCTAATATAGAACTGATCATGCAAATTGGATAGACTAGGGATCAAACACATCCCAATAAGCCATAAACATTACACATGAAATACTAATTCCACCCACAGGTTACAAGCATTTACATGAATAAACCTTTAAACAGGAAATGAAATCGTAGACTGAGCAATCAACCAGATCATAAATGAAAAATTGTGATAGGTAAAAGGGCTTATCATTTTATATATAATCAATAGCATTCATCCAATTACATAAGAGTTATAAATGCTAGCTTGAGCAATCAAAGCTTCAAAAGCCTCTCCTTGAGTGAAAAATCCCACCCCAAAACTGTATGTTTGTCTTCCTTTTATCATTACAAAACTAAAGTAGTTCCATAACTGCCTTCTAGGTTGAAATTTGAAATAGTTACATCAATTAGTTACAATATAACTCAAAATATTTAAAGACAATTAACCCAAAAATAGCAAATCGGATTTGGGAAAATTTGGGTCTCAAAGATGCCTTCATATCTCTCGATATGGGATACCTGTGAAACAAATGAGAGAGTTTTTCTTAAATGAGTATTTTATGAACAAAAACCTCTCTTGGTTTTTAAAACTTCCCCTTCAATTGATCGGAATACGTGCTGCAAATTTGTGACTAAAACAGAAAATTATTAAATATTTCAAACCCTGCAAATAGGCCACAAAGATGAATTTGAATCTCTCAAACGATAACAGCTGTTTCAAAACTGAGAGAGGTTTTGTGAATGACTCTTTTGTGGACAAAAACCTCTTTTGCTTTCCAGAATTAGTTTCCATCACCTCATAATCTACTCCCAATGATAATGACAAAAACAGGAAAAACAAAGCTGCTACAAGAATCTCCTCATAAAAATATTTGACAAAGGACTCAAAATGAGGGTTAGATTATAAAGAAAACTTGGAATAAAGTTTTATTTTAAGTTTTTGAAAGCTTAAAGATATACATATTAACTAATAATCCCAAAATACAAACCTTAAAACTAAAATAATGAAATAATTCAACCATTAAAAGCATCAAATCCAACAAAAATTACTGATTGTCAAAAAATCAACATAAAATGTAAAATCATTCTAAACAAACGGTTGAAAATTAGGACAAAAAGAACAGATAAACTAAGAACAAGATATAGTTATAACATCTGGCTCTTGCTGCGGGATGAAGTCCTCCTTGTGAGGCTTCAAGAACCTGTAGACCTTGTGCCTTATTCATTGGGTGATGGATTCATTTACCAAATCTCTGCAACTTTCTCAAAATCTGAACGCATACCTCTGAAATGACAAAATACTGCTACAAACCAGCATACTGAAAAGAATCTACATTCTTGTATAGCAAGCTAATTTTACTATTTACTCCTACTTCTAATCGGAGGAAACAACCCAATCAAGTGTAATTATACTTCGAGTGAAGCCAAGAAACCATTTGAATGAGAATCATAATTCCATGCATGCTACTATTTGAGAAAACCCACAAAAGATGTGATAAATGCAATAAAGAGTCGGTAGGCAGTTGATACTTATGACTGGAAATAGGAAGTATGCCAAAAGTTGGAGCATTAGAAACCTTTGAAAAATACAACTCCATCCAAGAAGCCACAGGATCATGAAATTTCTGATTTAAAACTTCAATGTCTTCATTATATTCATCATAAAGTGAAGCATTATCTTCCTCTCCATTGTTGTTCTTTTTAAACTTTGGCTCAAGAATGGAAACCAAGGGCTCTTCAAACTGCTTCTCGACCTTTAAATAAAACCCTTGATCAAAACTTGAACAAATAAAATTATGAAAGTGACCATAAGTCAAGAATGGCAGCTTATTTCTTATATCAATAGTAAGAGGTTAAAGAGTAGCAACGTCTTCTTCATAACATGATAATCTCATAGCAGGAACTAGGAAATTTCTACTATAATCCACTGAAAGTATATTATCATCGAAAAAGTTAGCAAACTGATAGGAAGAATCAACACAAGCGTCATTTATATCCTTGTTCATATGAATCTGAAAATAATGAAGAAAACTGTCTTAAATCTAAATGATACCTATGTTCTTCTTCTTGTTCATAAGCTTATATATCTTAAACATGAGCCTGATCTCAAAGCATTTTGCAAGCTCAGATGTTCTCTTCCACTCCTTTTGCATCCTCAAACAATTGTCTTAAAGATGATGATTTCCTTTCTAATAGGAAAAAGACAAGATCTGAATGTTGAGCCATAACATAATATACCATAGCAATTTTTTCTGAAGGTCTGATCTCCGTAGGCATACTGATATAAAAACTTTGAAACCTCCAATTAAATTTAGTAATTGGCTCATCATTCTCCCTTTTCAAACTATAAAATTTGGAAAGAATTTGATCATAAGATTTATTCTTACCCCAATACTTCAAAAGACATCATGTAACTCTTCCCACGATCCAATTGAATCAACTTTTAAATTTCAGAACCAAAACCTAGCATCTCCGGCAAAGGATTTCGAAAATAACCTCATGACAACATCTTCATGCATGATTTCAAAATTATCAATGACATTATGAAAAGATTCTAAATGCTTCTCTGATGTACTATGGTATTTTCCAGTAAAATGGGGAAGATATTCAACAAAGTAGGAAGGGTAAGGATGTAAGAGAGATGGTAGCCTAAGAGGTTTAAACATCTTCTATCTAAGTCTAGACTGAAAATCTATGAGTTGAAAATGAGGTTCAACAAGTTGTTCACAAGTTTCAGCAATGATGGTAGAAGGTAATAGATCATCTTTATTCTCTACAAGTTGACTAGAATAATCAGGTTCAAGAGATATGAGTATATGTATATCATGTTGCACATGTATTACAAATGAAGGAATAGGATCAACATCAATACAACAAGAAGAAGGCAGACTTTCTTCTTCCAAACAGGGATATGAACTTGAAGGTTTATGATCATCGAAATAGACAAAACAAAAAATAATTCTTTTGACATGCAATGGAAAATACAGAAAAGAACTGATGAATAAGAACAAAACCTCATGGAGGAAAGTAACAAGTTGATACCTAGTCTTTCCATTTGGCTTCTTCATTTTTCTGTCAACAAAATTCTCCTTATAGTAGAATCTTTAATCGTGGAGTCGCCGACGAAAAAATGTAGTCTAAAAGATTTTCTGACTTTGTTCACCTCTCAAAATCAGATGAATAATGATATCCCAGGGAAGATATACTTCAGCTTCATCCCCGGCAACGGCGCCAAAGATGTTAGTGCCAGAAATTGTTCTCAAACTACTAAAGAACAAGCCAACACAATCTCAAAAGTAAAATTAAATAAAATAGGTTTTAGGGTTTTGGTCTATGGTTTTGGTTTTAAAAAACTTCGTCATCAAGGAGGAAATAAACATCCACAAGCTAATACAAAACTAAATCATGCAAATTGGATAAACTGGGGATCAAACACATCCCAATAAGCCATAAACATTACACATGAAATACTAATTCCACCCACAGGCTACAAGCATTTACATGAATAAACCTTTAAACAGGAAATGAAATTGTAGACTGAGCAATCAACCAGATCAGAAATGAAAAAGCATGACAGGTAAAAAGGCTTATCAATTTATATATAATCAATAACATTCATCCACTTACATAAGAGTTATAAATGTTAGCTTGAGAAATCAAAGCTCCAAAAGCCTCTCCTTAAGTGAAAAATCCCACCCCAAAACTCTATGTTTGTCTTCATTTTATCATTACAAAGTAGATCCATAACTACCTTCTAGGTTGAAATTTGAAACAGTTTCATCAATTAGTTACATGATAACTCAAAATCTTTAAAGACAATTAACCCAAAAGTAGCAAATCGGATTTGGGGAAATTTGGCGAATTTCTGAAAATTTGGGTCTCAAATATGCCTTCATATCTCTCGCTCTGGGACACCCGTGAAAAAACTGAGAGAGGTTTTTTTAAATGAGTATGTTATGAACAAAAACCTCTCTTTATTTTTAAAATTTCCCCTTCAATTGATCGGAATACATGCTTCCAATGTGTGACTAAAACAGGAAATTATTAAATAATTCAAACACTACAAATAGGCCACAAAGATGAATTTGAATCTCTCAAACGATAATAGATGTTTCAAAATGGAGAGAGTTTTTCATGAATGAGTCTGTTGTGGACAAAAAACCTCTTTTGGTTTTCTAGAATTCGTTTCCATCACCTCGTAATCTCCTCCCAATGATAATGACAAAAACAGGAAAAACATAGCTACTACAGGAATCTCCTCATGAAAATATTTGACAAAGGACTCAAAATGAGGGTTAGATTATAAAGAAAACTTGGAATAAACTTTTATTATAAGTTTTTGAAAGCTTAAAGTATACATATTAACTAATAATCCCAAAAGACAAACCTTAAAACTAAAATAATGAAATAATTCAACCATTAAAAGCATTAAATCCAACAAAAATTGCTGATTGTCAAAAAATCAACCTAAAATGTAAAATCATTTTAAACCAATGGTTGAAAATTAGGACAAAAAGAACATATAAACTAAGAACAAGATCTAGTTATAACATCTGGCTCTTGCTGCGGAATGAAGTCCTCCTTGTGAGGCTTCAAGAACATGTAGAGCTTGTGCCTTATTCATTGGGAGATGGAGTCATTTACCAAATCTTGGCAACTTTCTCAAAATATGAACACATACCTCTGAAATGACAAAATACTGCTACAAACCAGCATACTGAAAAGAATCTACATTCTCGTATAGCGAGCTTATTCTATTATTTACTCCTACTTTTAACCGGAGGAAACAACCCAATCAAGTGTAATCATACTTCGAGTGAAGCCAAGAAACCATTTGAATGAGAATCATAATTCCATGCATGCTATTGTTTGAGAAAACCCACAAAAGATGTGATAAATGCAATAAAGAGTCTGTAGGCAGCTGATACTTACGACTAGAAATAAAAAGTATGCCAAAAGTTGGAGCATTAGAAACCTTTGAAAAATACAACTCCATCCAAGAAGCCATGGGATCATGAAATTTTCGATTTAAAACTTCAATGTCTTCATTATATTCATCATAAAGTGAAGCATTCTCTTCCTCTCCATTGTTGTTCTTTTTAAATGTTGGCTCAAGAATGGAAACCAAGGGCTCTTCAAACTTCTTCTCGACATTTAAATAAAACCCTTGAACAAATAAAATTATGAAAGTGACCATAAGTCAAGAATGGCAACTTATTTCTTATATCAATAGTAAGAGGTTGAAGAGCAGCAACGTCTTCTTCATAACATGATAATCTCATAGCAGGAACTAGGAAATTTCTACTATAATCCAATGAAAGTATATTATCATCGAAAAATTCATCAAACTGATATGAAGAATCAACACAAGCATCATTTATATCCTTGTTCATATGAAAATCTGAAAATGATGAAGAAAACTGTCTTAAATATGAATGATACCTATGTTCTTCTTCTTGTTCATAAGCTTGTATATCTTCAACATAAGCCTGATCTCGAAGCATTTTGCAAGCTCAGATGTTCTCCTCCACTCCTTTGCATCCTCAAACAATTGTCTTAAAGATGATGATTTCCTTTCTAACAGGAAAAAGACAAGATCTGAATGTTGAGCCATAACATAATATACCATAGCAAGTTTTTCTGAAGGTATGATCTCCGTAGGCATACTGATATAAAAACTTTGAAACCTCCAATTAAATTTAGTAATTGGCTCATCATTCTCCCTTTCCAAACTATAAAATTCGAAAAGAAATTGATCATAAGATTTATTCTTACCCCAATACTTCAAAAATACATCATGTAACTCTTCCCGTGATCCAATTGAATCGGCTTTTAAATTTCGGAACCAAAACCCAGCATCTCCAACAAAGGATTTTGAAAATAACCTCATGACAACATCCTCATGCATGATTTCAAAATTATCAGTGAAATTATGAAAATATCCTAAATGATTCTCTGTTGTAATATGGTCTTTTCCATTAAAATGGGGAAGATATTCAACAAAGTAGGAAGGGTAAGGATGTAAGAGAGATGGCAGCCTAAGAGGTTTAAACATATTCTGTCTAAGTCTAGACTAAAAATCTGTGAGTTGAAAATGAGGTTCAACAAGTTGTTCGCAAGTTTCAGCAATGATGGTAGAAGGTAATAGATCAGCTTTATTCTCTACAAGATGAATAGAATAATCAGGTTCAAGAGATATGGGTATATGTATATCATGTTGCACATGTATTTCGAATGAAGGAATAGGATCAACATCAATACAACAAGAAGAAGGCAGACTTTCTTCTTCCAAACAAGGATATGAACTTGAAGGTTTATGATCATCGGAATAGACAAAACAAAAAATAATTCTTTTGACATGAAATGGAAAAGACAAGAAAGAACTGATGAATAAGAACAAAACCTCATGGAGGAAAGTAACAAGTAGATACCCAGTCTTTCCATTTGGCTTCTTCATTTTTCTTTCAACAAAATTCTCCTTGTAGTAGAATCTTTAATCGTGGAGTCACCGACGAAAAAATGTAGTCTAAAATATTTTCTGACCTTGTTCACCTCTCAAAATCAGATGAATAATGATATCCCAGGGAATATATACTTCAGCTTCATCCCCGGCAACGGCGCCAAAGATGTTAGTGCCATAAATTGTTCTCAGACTACTAAAGAACAAGCCAACACAATCTCAAAAGTAAAATTAAATAAAATAGGTTTTAGGGTTTTGGTCTATGGTTTTGGTTTTAAAAAACTTCGTCATCAAGGAGGAAATAAACATCCACAAGCTAATATAGAACTAAATCATGCAAATTGGATAAACTGGGGATCAAACACATCCCAATAATCCATAAACATTACACATGAAATACTAATTCCACCCACAGGCTACAAGCATTTACATGAATAAACCTTTAAACAGGAAATGAAATTGTAGACTGAGAAATCAACCAGATCAGAAATGAAAAAGCATGACAGGTAAAAGGGCTTATCAGTTTATACATAATCAATAACAGTCATCCACTTACATAAGATTTATAAATGCTAGCTTGAGAAATCAAAGCTCCAAAAGCCTCTCCTTGAGTGAAAAATCCCACCCCAAAACTGTATGTTTGTCTTCCTTTTATCATTACAAAAGTA
>LPNX010750923.1:396074-506823 GCA_001517045.1 Pseudotsuga menziesii
CATTTACATCAATTAGTTACATGATAACTCAAAATCTTTAAAGACAATTAACCCAAAAATAGCAAATCGGATTTGGGAAAATTTGGGTCTCAAAGATGCCTTCATATCTCTCTATCTGGGACACCTGTGAAAAACCTGAGAGAGGGTTTTTTAAATGATTATGTTATGAACAAAAACCTCTCTTTGTTTTTAAAAATTCCCCTTCAATTGATAGGAATATGTGCTGAAAATGTGTGACTAAAACATGAAATTATTAAATAATTCAAACCCTGCAAATAGGCCACAAAGATGAATTCGAATCTCTCAAACGATAACAGATGTTGCAAAACTGAGAGAGGTTTTTGTGAATGAGTTTGTTTTGGACAAAAAAATCTTTTGTTTTCTAGAATTCATTTCCATCACCTCGTCGTCTGCTCCCAATGATAATGACAAAAACAGGAAAAACAGAGCTACTACAGAATCTCCTCATGAAAATATTTGACAAAGGACTCAAAATGAGGATTAGATTATAAAACAAACTTGAAATCAACTTTTATTATAAGTTTTTGAAAGCTTAAAGATATACATATTAACTAATAAGCCCAAAGACAAACCTTAAAACTAAAATAATGAAATAATTCAACCATTAAAAGCATTAAATCCAACAAAAATTATTGATTGTCAAAAAATCAACATAAAATGTAAAATCATTTTAAACCAACGATTGAAAATTGGGACAAAAAGAACAGATAAACTAAGAACAAGATCTAGTTACAACACCTGGATCGTTCAAAAATTAAGCGCAACTGATCTGGATTATCGATCCTCTTACGAGACTGCGCTGGCAGATCATCTAAGTAGGGTTTGACAATCGTCTTGATGTCATGGAAGGAAAAATTCATTGTCCACTGAAAGGTAGCCTTTGCATTTTTCAATCCAAAAGGAATTTTACTATAAGCAAATGTACCCCGAGGACAAATAAAAACCGTTTTATGTTGGTCTTCCGACTTGATTTAAATCTAATTGTACGTGGAAAAACCATCCATAAACAAAAAAACCTCACTCCCCGCATAAGCATCAATGATTTGATCTATGAATGGTGCTAGGTAGTTATCCTTAGGACAAGCTTTTTTTAAATCATGAAATTTAGTCCATACACGTATCGTCCCTTGCTTTTTGTCGACGGGAACAGGATTAGGTACCCACTTCGTCAAAGCAATCAAATAAATAAAACTAGCTTTCAGCAGCTTTTCCACTTCATCCTTAACGACTGCCGCTTTATGCGAATTGACAGGTCTAAGTTTTTGTCAAACTACTTTGGCATCAAGATAGGTTCAGATTTCATGTTCGACTATCGATGGATCTATGCCTTCCATCTCCTCCTATGACCAGGAAAACACGTCATGAATCTCCCTAAACAAGGTCGTAGTTATAGAAATCTCCTCCAGAGAGCAGTTTGCACCAATATATACATTTTCCATGACGTTGGGATTCGCAAAGATGTTGATAGGGATAGTGACAGAAATTTTTTCCATATTCCCCTCGGTAAAGATTCCCTCCCTTGGTAAGGGATTGATAGGTATATCAGCATCACCTGCGAGTCTCACATGGAACTCTTGATTTTCAATCTTGCTTAACTCTGGAAGAAAGTAGGATCTATGGTGAAGATCTTCACGGATCTTTATATCTCACCCACTCGTAGCTTCCAAAATGGCTTCGTCTGAAGGAAAAACCATGTCTAAGCAATCATCAGTATACAAAGAGTCCTCTGCCCAAGCAGGCAAATAGGCTTCTTTCGACTCCTATGAGACTGTAGGAGGAACTGGAACGAGATCAACAAGGGTGTTAATGATAGCTTGATAAGCCACTTCCACTGCTGATAAGGGCACTTCAGGTTCGTAACGGGAAGGAAGGACCCAAGGATCCATTCTATCGACAACTGTTGCGATAGAATTCCCTACACTAGTAGAACCTAAGTAATTTATTGGGACTAGGATATAGAATGTGCCCATTAACGATGAATACATTCCACCCCCCAAGCTCTCTGAAGCAGATTTGACATGATCAACCAATGGCACGGTGGACTCATTAGTTTCCATATGGCATTTCCGAGTGAAACTGAGGTGGTCAATAGTAACCAACTTCCCTTCATGTGGAAACACTACCACTTAAAGAACGGTCGAAGCAATTGCACACATAGCATAAGTCCAACTTCTCCTCAGAAGCAAGTTATAATCCAACGGGGCATCAATCACCTCTACTTCAACAGACACTGCCTTCCCTTCCAACTTAATCTCAAAAGCTGGTAGGATACCATGTGGACGAAATGACCTTCCATCGAAAGCAGTAAGTAGGGTGTTCAATGGAACTAGCTCTGGATATCCAAGATCCTTCCAGCAAGACAAAGACATGACACATGTGGAAGGACCTTCTTCAACAACTGACCTTCCAATGGTTTTTCCACCATCGATGATATCTATTGACAAAGCCACATGATACGGCAAGCGAATTTTGACATCAGAAAAAATTAAACTTCGCCATAAGGCTCGATGAATCCATACTACCTAAGGCTGCTAAGAGTGCATCTCATTGGGCGAGACAATTCTGTAGCACCTTCAAAGCCGACATTGCACATGGGGTTTGGGCTAAATCTTCAACTGCAGAGTAATTCATTGTAGCCCTAGCATTCCTATGATTGTGCAATGATTTATTAAAGACACATTTTGGTATCTTAGGCATAGGTTCGACAGCTTTCTCGGTTGTGAGAGGGTTAGAAGTTTCACCTATAGACTTACCCTTCTCCGAGCCTCCGTCTCATAGTTCTTATTTTTAGTCTAGAGTAATGTCTCGGATTGAACCATGTTGATATAATTTTGGTGAGGGGAATTATAAGTGCCCCTAGCAACGTTAGAAACCATAGTTGCATTCTGTCCTTGGGAAAATGGATCCTTTAGGATAGCTGGTTGTTGATTTTTGAGCAGCTTCTGAGCTTGATCTATAAGAGGGAATTGATGGGTCAGGTGATCTTCCAGGCACAACTTACAAGGAAATTTCACCTTCTTCTTCTCTTTTTTACCCCCATCAGCATTATTTGTGGGTTTAGGCTTGTTTTGGTTTCCCTCACCTTTCTTCCCCTTTTTCTTTTTCCCACCGAGCTATTGATTTCCCTTTTTGGAGGATTGAGAAAAAACATTTGTGTTTTGGGGTGAGGGGGAAGCCTTTGCTGCCTCCACTGTAGACTGTTTAACAGACAACTCATGGAGTTATTTTGCCAAAGACTCTATAGTGGGAGATTTAACTGAACCAACCATGCCATCAGCATGGGGTTCAGGCTTAGGTTTCTCGACACTATGCATTGGCTGCGGTGCATCAGGGATAATTTCATATAGTATCCCAGACTAAGAGTATATCAAATCTAACTATTAGGCCCTATGGATATCCTCTTCCTCATTAGTTACTCCCGGGGTGGATACATCCTTAGATATATATGGAAATAAGGACTTAAGGAACCATTCTAACAAAAACTCGGGAGGGATAGTGTCCTTGATGAGCCTCTTCTGCCTTCGCCACTATTGGATATGATCTGAAATGTGAGTGGCTTTGTCCTGCCAAAATGTGGACAATAAATCTGTGTCAGAATCATACCAGACAGGAAGTTGGAAATGGTTAAGGAACACATTAGCTAAGTCCCAAAAACTATCAAACGCAGCAGAGGGAAATTCAATATACCACTTTGTTGCGGCACTAGTCAGAGTTCTTTGAACAATCTCAACCGAACGATGTCATTGTTCAGCGAGTTGGCAGATCACCACAAGTGAAAGGTGGTGATATGAGCCCCTGGGTCTTCACCAACTTTTCCCTCAAATCTTGGAATGTCCGAGGGTAGATTGGTAGGGACAGGTGGCCAAGTGGCATCATGTTTCACTGGTTCATTCATTAACTTGGACAAATCTGGAAAGTTTAAAGTTGCCAAGAAAGGAAGTTTGGGCCTAACCGGAGACTGAAAAGTACAAGCTTGGGAGCTAGAAGGACTTTCCCACTGGTTCCCAAATGTAAAGGTGGGGTTTCCCCCAGCTACCGATTGCAAAGTAGTTGGACTACTTTGAAATGGATTCCACCCATAAGCCAGTGGATTATTCATGTGTGGTGCATTGTATGTGGTTTGGAGTGCTCCGGTTGAGACTGGAGTTCAGAAAACAAGAACAGGTATCCCTCCACTAAAAAGTGAGAAGGGAGAGCTCATGAATGGAGCCAAAACCAAAGTTTGGAAACCTTGACCATAAGATTTAGTATTTCCAAACTACATCCCCACATATGTAGGTGTAGGGCCTACATAAGGAGTGGATGGGGGAATGTTCCCCCCATTCCACGGGAAACCCTGGACAAATGAAGAGGATCCAACAGGACCACTCTGAGCAGCATATGCAAAAGAGGGTGAAGTAGAAGGTGCACTGAGGATCCCAATGACCACCCCACCAAAATTTCCTATTACATTTGTGGACTCCGGTGGTTGAACCACTCGACTAGATGGAGTTAAAGGAGTAGTAGGTATATTTTTTCGAGTACAAACTGAGGGAGGTGGCCCTCCTATGGCCGTAATAGTTGAGATCAGGGTAGATGGACTCTCTTTTGAACTAGCCATAATTCTGCTCATAGGAACACCAATCACAGGTGAATTAAATGGAAGAACCTGGACAATCACGGGATCATTTAAGTCAGTAAAAGGTGAATTAAAGTTTCTTGCAAACTTGTCATCATGTAAGTCTTCTATCTCTATTGTGGTTGTATCAACCTGGTTTGTCCTAAGTTCCAGTTCACCTGGAACTTCACTGATTCCTACCGGTTCAAAAGAACTCTCTATGTCTAATCTCCGCCTTTGAGGGGGCGTTGGAGGCTCCACTGTAATAGATGGAGGAAGGTTTTGCAACCTTCTTGACCTTCTAAGAGGTTGGTCCTCCATGATTGAAAATTGACTCTTCACACACCCTAAGGCCAGCTAAACACAAACAAACCACACAGCAATCACTACAAAATTTCCTAAAGCCAAAATAGACACAAAGGGTATAAGATATGCTTTCCAAAAGAAAGCTGACAAACAGTTACTTGGAGTCCCTGTAGATGTTCTTAGGCACAAGCAGAGGAATCACCCACCACCCTCCCACACCTTCTATCGGGGTTACCTTCCAAGCTCATCCAAGGTCAAATAGAAATAGCCTTACGGTGTACCTATGTATGAACCCTAGATGTCAAAGAGACTAAAGGCTACTGCAACTAGAATGATAGTCTGGGGGGGTAGTTGCAAGCCTGGTTTGTACTCATGGGTGGGCTAGCAAAGCCCAAAACCCTGTCAACACCGACACCGTACGAAGCCTAAAGGGTGGTATTGACAGAAGTCCCCAGATGCGCAAAAACCTTGGTCGACTCTTTGACAAGGAATCGGAGGGCTATCTCCTCAGTCCAAGCCTCCAAGCGGCCTCATGCTTAACTTCGGTTTGAGAGGAGCTTCCAAGATACAATCAACATAGAAGAGGATTTACCTATTGATTGGCCAACACGTCTGAATTTAAACACTTGTGGAGAGTTGAAACTCCCTAATCCACAAGTCTAGCCTAAGCTAGTTGGTGTAGGAGCCTATAAAATAAAACTTACAAATAATTATTAAATTATATAGTTCATTTTAGAAGGTTGTTTTTAGTCAGAGGTGAATGGAGTGAAACAACGTGGTGTTATAGACTTGATAAGAAAAAACAAAATGATGTATAAAGCAAATTTCAAAGTAAATTGTGACTACTTAAACCAGATTTCTTTTCTTTTTGCAAATAGAATCTAGTGAATTTAAAACTAAATGCAAGAAAACTAAGACTTCTTTTTATAATTTTTGAATTTTATTTGAAAAATAATGAAAAGAAACGACTAAATGAAACTAAATGTAAAAGTATAAAAAAAATTCTTCACTTTTTCAATATCTTCAAAAACTATAATGCAACTAAATGCAAGTTTTGAGCAAGTTCGAATAATCAAAGCATATAAAAAGTGAAATAAGGCATAAAGGACCCAAAATGACCTACTTCAACCAAACAGGAAGAAGACTCGGAAAAAACCTGACTTGGAGAAACTATTGAACCCAAAGAGTCTACTGGATTCACAAAAGAAGGAGTGACAAATTGACACCACAAAATGCAGCACAGAGTATAAAGTATCTAAAGCCCTGATCACTGACCTAGACACAAGCACTCAAACTAACAGACCAAGGAGGAGGACCACCTTCACTTCAAAAGATGAAAGAAATTAAAACAAAAGTATCAAGGGCTTGAAAAACAAGCGAATGGTGTGACGCACAGACTTCAAACTCACTGAGTCATGCCAAAAACAAAAGACTTCCAAACAACTAAAACTCCAAAGAGACAGGGACAAGCAAACCCTACCCAACTTTTAGGCTGCTACAGGAAACACGCAGTTGTGTATGCAGGAAACCCGCGTATGACACACGATTGTCTTATACAACAACCTGCATATACAAGGTCATACACACAACTGTGCTCAAAGAAACCTGCATGTACTGCTAAAAGAATTTTCAAAGAAAAAATACTAGCACAGACTTTTGGGCACACTACACTGCAAATCAAAAGCAAGATAAAAATGACCACACTCAGAATCAGAATCAGAACAAAGACTGGTAAAGGGAACCAACAATATGAACCCACAATAGGCTGGACTCCCCAGTGGAGTCACCAGTTCTGTTGTACAGGACAATACACCCTTGTAACCTAGGGTCTGGGGTTACCAACTTACTATTAGACTTGCAAACAATCAGCTTTTATAGAAAATGAAATGAGAATAGGAAGAGAGTTTGGCTTACCCGATTTATGACGGTTTATCTAAGCTTGATCTTCTCTCGCTTCAATCTTCTCCAAAGCTTCTAAGGATGCTTCTCTTCACCTGCAAAGAGCCAACTCTTCAAGAAATATGTCATATATATATATATCACAAGTTAGATGAAATGTATATTAATATCATAATTTAAAACATTCATTAACCAATATACATGAGACAAGCACAATACAAGATTGGAAGAAGAATTATCTTTATTAACATACAGTGAATAGGTAAGAATATAACCCAGCTTCTAACACAAGGACTCCTCTGCAACTAAGGACTCTAAGTTCTGCTGCTCCAAGACTCTGAAGGTATACCACCAGCATAACTTTTCTCTTCTAAAATTGATTGATTAGCCCCATCCCAAGGCCTCTATTTATACATTGGGAAATAGAGTGGTTTCAAAGGTTAGGATGGTTGAGACAGTTGGGATAGTTATGGATTAAGGCCCAACTAATCTCATCTATTCACGATTTATATTTTTTAATGTCGAATTAAGGTACATGCAAGTGTTTGTATAAGCAAGGTGCGTATGACACACTTGTTTCTCAAAGGGAACTCGCGTACGCAATGTACACGTGGGTTGCAATGCACATAATCGCGTATGATACGCGAGTTGCAATGCACATAGTCGCGTGTGCAACCCAAAACTTAGAATAAAAATATATCAGGCTGGTTTGGAGCAGGGATGATTTTAAGAAACCATACTTATTTAAAAGTGTATAAATGTTGGTGAATCTTACCAATTCTTAAAACACCAACTATAAAATGTTTGGCAATATTTTTCAAAAAATATTTTAATTTCCAAGGATTTTATATCGTTTATATAATAAATTGGCGATTTTTAGGGTGAAAAAATTTTACCCCATCAAAATTGAGCGAAATAGGGCTTCAAAAATTGCAAAATGGTGAATCGTTTTTTGAAGAAAACCCCCTAAAAATATCCCATGGGCTAAATTTCACCCCTAAAATTATCCTTGGTCTGGAGATCATGCATCAAAGGTCATGCACATCTATAGTGTTTTGGCCACTTCAATCCTAATTGTCCTTTTTGTATCGACATAATGGATGTCAGCACTCAGACATAGAAGTGCCATTGTGGTTGATAATAGGGGGGACACCCATTGATCTTGGGAATACCATGGTTGGCTACAGTGGATTCATACATCAACTATAGATCAGGCTCCATGAAAATTTCTGATGGAAGTACGATTAAAAATATGACTTATATCCTCCAACTAAACTAAGCCTAGACTCTAAAACTTCGTTGTGGATGGATTTAGAGGAAGAAGAAGATATTCATCCTTTATTAACAATTGGGAGAGCCTTGACCTTTAAGATAGAAATTGAATATGATACCATCTGTAATTTCATTAGAGAGCCTACTCTGTCACTAAAAGAGCATATCAGATCTTGGATAGCACACTAAAATAACGAGAACAGGAAGAACTCGCAAAAGAAGCCTTAGTTAGTAACATCGAATTGATTCCAGTAATTGATAATTCCAAGAGTGTTCCAGTAGAATTCAACTTAGGGAAAACATTGAATATCAACCCCAATCTCAAAGTTGATGAACTGGAATGCCTCGTTACACTTGTGAAATAGCATAAGGGGCATTTTACACGGGAGTACAGCTATATGAGGAGAATTCCCTCTACACTATGTACCCATCATATTTACATTATAAATTATTCAAAGCCTATACACCAACCTCAGTGCAAGATGAACCCGAACATGAGAGATATTGTGAAGGAGGAAATCCAAAACAATTTAGAGGCAAGATTTATTTACCCAATTTCAGACATCGAGTGGGTTTCCCCACTTGTAATCGTACCTAAAAAGAATGGTAAATGGAGAGTCTGTGTAGATTATAGGGAACTTAACAAAGAAACACAGAAGGACCATTTCCCTTTTCCTTTCATCGATCAGGTTCTAGACACTCTGTCTGGAAAATGTTTTTTCCCTTCCTGGATGGGTTCAGTGGGTATAACTAAATCCATATTGTCGTTGAAGACCAAGAAAAAACCACCTTCACCTATTCTTGGGGCACCTTTGCATACAGGGTGCTTCCTTTTGGGTTGTTCAATGCGCCAGCAATGTTTCAGCAGGCTGTAATTGGAATTTTCTATGAAATGGTGAATGATTGTATGGAAGTCTTCATGGATGACTTCACTCCTTATGGCAACAGTTTTGATCAACCACTAGAAAACTTGGAAAAATTTATGAAACGTTGTGAACAGACACACCTATCTCTGAGCACCGAAAAATGCCACATGATGATGAGTGAAGGTGTCATTCTGGGACATTTTATCTCTATTGCAGGTATTCAGGTAGATCCAACCAAGATAAAGGTGATTTCAAATATTCCTATCCCTGGGTCGCAGAAAGAGGTAAGAAGTTTTCTTGGTCATGATGGTTATTATAGAAGATTCATAGAAAAAATTTCCAAATTGGCATTGTTGGCAGGGGTTTTGGGAAAAGTCAGTTGCGTAGCATCGTGGATGTTGCACAACGGAAAAAGACACAGTGCAAGTGGAGAATGGCACGCAAAGCAGAGAATAGAATATTTTGCATATTTTGTGTCACCTTTTTGTACTTTGGACCATATTTTGCGGATATTGGTCATAATTTTGTAGAATCAGTTAAGATTTAGTTAGGAATTCGTCCAAGGAGACCTTGAATGTAAAGGCATAAGCCTATAAATAGAAATAGAGTTGTAAGTGTAGGGGATACTTGGAATGGCATAGAAAAGAACTAATATACATGAGAGCAATATCTGTTGATCCATTTTTGAATCTGTGGATTATTGCACAGAAATAATATGACAAGATGAAAGTTGATCTGAAATACTGTTTTCTTTTATCTTTTTATGCCTTACTGTTTCTGCAATCATATGGTGAATGTTAAGTGAATCTGTGACATGGATCTATGATGCGGTGTTTCTTAGCTCTAAATGATGTTATCTTTCTAGATCTGTTTGCGCATCAGTATGATTATTACAGTTATGAATGAATGATGTGATCTGTTAAGAGCATGATGAATGGTCTCGTTAATGGTTAAGTAATTCACCAAATCTGTTAAAGTTCATTAGTTGTCGATGCACATACTCATCTTCTATTCTACGGAAACTTGGTTCTAAGAGCTCTCCCTCGAACATCTCGGGTGATACCTCATCCGCTTCGCAAGTGTTACTGGGCAAGGTAAAACTTGTCAAGGTTGGTTAAGTTTCGACAAAGAGGAACCCCTGTCGACTGGTATTTGTTGGTTGGGTTTGTGTCAACAAATGGTTCTATTTTAAACACCATTCACTGATGAAGTGCTAGAAGGAGTAGGCGGTCAGGAGATGTATTCTTTCACAGATGGGTTTTCTGGTTATCACCAGATTAATATCGCGAAGGAATATCAACATAAAACCACATTTGTCACTAAATGGGGCTACTTTCAGTACATAGTAATGTCATTTAGGTTGAAAAATGCACCTGCGGTATTCTCCCAAATTGTTGTTGCGGTATTCAAAGATTTTATTCAGAAATTACTACAAGTATACATGGACGATTAGACAGTTTATGGATTGATCAGAGACCATTTTGAAAACTTTCAATTGATGCTGGAAAGATGTCGACAGCATCAAATCGCATTGAACTTAAAGAAGTGTATTTTCTACGCACCCTTTGGGATGTCATTGGGTCACATTGTTTACAAGCAAGGACTGTAGGTTGACCCTACAAAAATTGCACTCATTTTGAGCTTACCACCACCTACAAATGTGAAGATGCTTAGAGAGACATTGGGGAACATCGGATATTATCGCAAATTCATAAAAGGTTATGTTGCGATTACAGCCCCTACGGAGAAGTTATTAAAGAAAGATGCAGCATTTGTATGGAGTCAAGAGTGTCAAGGGAGTTTTGATACGCTAAAGGCCAAGATGGCTTCCACACAGATCCTTGTTTTTCCTGATTGGGACAAGGAATCCCATGTTCATGTAGATGCATCCTCTGTTGCACTGGGAGTAGTGCTTGCACAACCAGGAGAGGGGGATCTAGATCACTCGATCGCTTTCTCTAGTCAGAAGTTGTCATTTGCTGAGAAAAACTATACGACCACAAAGAGAAAAGGTTTGGAAATGGTATATGCGCTACAAAATTTTAGGCTTACCTATTGGGTGGCCATTTCAAAATGTTTATTGACCATTCTCTTTTGAAGTACCTAGTCAATAAGCCTATGTTGGGGGAGAATATGTCGTCAGTTACTTCTCTTCCAGGAATTTGATTTTGAGATAATTGTGAAGTTGAGTCGCTTAAATGTGGGCCCCAATCATTTGTCCCGAATCGAGACAAGTGAGGAGCCCACAAATATTGAAGACAGGTTGTCGAATGCACATCTCTTCAGAGTCGACATGAAAGATGATTATTATGATCAAATAATTCAGTTCTTGATGACGGGTGTTGCACTGGACGAATTTTCAATTAGCCAGAAGAAGTCGTTGGTGGTAAGGACTTCGGACTTCTAGTTGATTGCTAAACAACTATATAAACTAGGACCAAATGAGATTTTGCGGTGATGTGTCCTACCACATGAACAAGGAAAGATTTTAGAAGAGGCCCATGCAGGAGTTTCAGTGGACACTATGTAGATCTAGCTACTGCAAGGAAGGTACTTCACGCAGGGCTCCATTGGCCCACCCTACATAATGATGTGACGGATTATACGCAGAGCTGAGTACTCAACTTCGAGCATGGATGATGAAGCGGCGCTCGAGGATCACGTGGAGCAGTTCATGCAGCTTGAAGAGGACCGCTTTATTTCAAGATTCCACCAGTGCATTGAGAAGGGTCGAAAGAAGGCTTGGGACAATCGCCACATAAAGAATAAACAATTTCAGCAAGGAGATTTGGTGTTGTTATGCGACAGCAAGTTCTTGAAGCATCCAGGTAAGTTACAGATGCACTGGTTAGGTCCATATCTTGTTAATTCAATTACTTCTAGAGCTGCAGTTCAACTGCAACAGTTAGATGGAGTAATGCTACCAAATCTTGTGAATGGTAACCGACTGAAGCCCTATAGGACAGGGCCATAAATGTGCAATGCTTGAGGCACTAGGCAATGAAAAAAAAATGTAGGAAGGATGGATGGAAAGAAGAAGGGTGCTCTAGGAGGAAGTGGTTGTGCAAGAGTAGGACTCAGTAACACTGTAAGGATGACAGGTCGCGACAGCCAACAGCCATAGGGCCGTGACATAGTCAAATGAGCAGTAAAAGAAGACAGTTAAAAGCAGTTAACTAGCGGCGCTCATTGAAGCGATGCACATTTATGGTCCATCTGATCATTGGATTGACAGGATCATCAAAAGATTCGGGTCATTAAAGATGGATTTGGTCATGATGACCACGTTCGATTTGGTCATGATGAGGATGGATCGACTTAATGTTATAAGAAGGTTCTCAACACGGGTTGAAAGCACCATTATGCTAAGTTGAGTTACAGAGTTGAGCTAAGTGAAGAATTACAAAGCATGAATCCGAGTGAATTGAGGGAGTTACTAAGGCTAGAGAGGGTACGTGACCATTAGATCATTGCAAAGTGGTGGTGCGACATGCAGATCACCCCAGACACTATTGAGATATCCAATGAATGGGATTTCCCGGTTAGACCAGTCACCAATTTAGAAGAAGTCACCAGCATGCCAATCGGATCGTCGTTGGTGCCGAGGGGAAAGAGAAAGGCCCAGAAGCCGAGCTCCCCGATGCAGTAGAAGCAATAGACCAGAACATCCATCAGGGCACTGGAAGAAGCAACTATGTATATGGGGCCATCAAGCTCCAATGATGTAGAATCAACGGTTTGAATGGGGTTTTTCGCCAGGGACATCCGTGGGTACATACCGCCCACTCGAATTAATGCACATCCTCGACGGCTCACCAAGAACCAAAAGTATCAACCAAGGATATCATCGTTTCCAAAGGGGATGGTATGCAACAAAGATTTCGTGCATGCACTCGTCCAAATGAAGTACGATGACCTTGACTTGCTCGCATTGGCAGATGTAGCGAATGAGCCATATGTGTCATTTCCCATAGCAAGAGGCAGGCCAATAGCGTGTATCCCACAGGACTAGGCGAAGGGGTTAGACAAAGCTGGATTAATGGGTTTAATCAGCATGCCCCACTTTGGGGGACTGAATGAGGCAAATGCATGCGTCAATAAAATTTTGGCCCGCTTTCATGGCGGCACGTTGTGGCTGGACACACCAATCGCAATCACGGTTGATTTAATCTTCGACATCATAGGGCTACCAAAGGATGGGCCTGACCCATCGCAATATTTCAGAGGAAGGGACAATGATAAGTGTCTTGTTGCGAGGCTGAATAAGAAATACGACTTGCAACGCGATGGGTGGCTTTACCGCATTGATAGCATTAATGATCGAGTAGTGTGTATTGGCACAAGGATTCTAACAAGCAAGATCGTAAGGAAGAACTGCCCCATCCAATGCACTTCGGGGGTGACTACATGTGTGGAGCAATGTGCGGAGGGAGTGAAAATGAACTGGTTACTCTTCTTAATGAACCAATTGGCAAAGGACACAGTGGCGGTCCAGGCAGGAGAAAGGGATTTTACATATAGTTGGCTACTTATTTTAATCGCATTTTTGGCTTGGATGGAGCTAGTCGATTACCAAGGAATGGATGTTGAAGCAGTCAAGGTGTGAAAGGGTGCACGATATCAAAACTTGTGGTGGTTTGAGGAATCTACAAGACAAGAGGATTGTGCGATCCAATTTTGGGTCTACTGGGAAGCACTACAAGCAGCAGTGTCTAAATTTCCCCGCCTGCCAGAGGAAGTCGTCATCAAATACCAGAGGATCACTCGTTCGGAATCGGGTCACACACCATTCATGTCCAAGCACGGCACAATCCAAACAAGAAATGGTTGTCGATTCCCTACAAATTATCAGATGAATAATTGTATGTGATGGTTAATGATTGGACTACAACATGGCGGGAATTGTTCAACGCTGAAGAAGTATCGATGGGGTCGCAAACAAATGCACCTGAAGATTATGTTCAAAAAGATGACCACCATGAATCTAATGGAGAATTATCGACATAAACACCAACTGATCTGAAAGCACATCACATATTCAAGGAACTAAGAATAAAGAGGTGCACGGATCACGCTGTGAGAAGTATCACTTTGTCAGCAATGGAAGCTCAATTGAACCGGCTTGTCAAGGCTGTTAATGATGCGACTGATGCAGCTGCCACGGAAATGAAGAAATCATCACAAGAAGGATTCGTAGAGGTAATAACTAAATTGGATTTTGTCTATAATGTCATTTTGAAACGAGCACCAGAGAGTGGAGCTGTACAGGAGTACGCGTCAATCAGCACAGAGCTGCGGGCCAGGAATGTTCAAATTCCCATGACTGCGATTGACGTCGGACGAGAGGACTTGAATATCTCCATGAAGTAGCTACAGAATGTCGCATTGGATATCAACAGGCTATCTGCAGAGACATTGGTACACATACAGCAGGTTTCCAACCAGGAGATGGCCGACAGATAGAAGGATATTAGCAACCATTACTTGCGGTCGCAGGAGAAAGACGAAGCGATGCAAAAAGAGGTAGAAGAGTTGCACCGTGCAAAGGAGTAGTTGATAGAAGACAAAACATAGGAGATAGAAGAACTAAAGAAAGCTCAAGAATAATTAAAGCTGAAGATTGCTAAGGAGATCACAAAGCTGAAGAAATAAACAGATCAACTCATTGTCAAGAAGGACCACCTCTTCAACAGTCAAGTAGAAGTAGAAGCGGCAGTTACGGATTCTTGTAAACACGTAGGTGAAAAAACCATGGAACTGGATGCAGTCGCAAAAGTAAAGCAATTTGGGGAAATTATTATGCAGTTGAAGCAGGACAACAACATTTTGAATGTTCTGGTTTATCCAGACACACCACCAGAGAAAATTGCTAAGTGGAAGGGTGCCATTGAGGAGATAGTGGCACAATTTGAAGAAATGGAGCAGGATGCCAAGAAGATCACTAAGGCAATGACTCAATTTTGGGCCAGCGTCGTCCAAGATGAGCAATTAGAGAAACTAACAAAGCAGTTGCAGGAAGCAGAGGGCCATCTTGCGACACTGAAGACAACATTGAGAACAATTCCACTGATTGTTTAGATTACACAGTCCACAGAGTTAACGAAGTTGTAGAAATGAGTTGGAAAGGATCAGGAGCGACGGCAGAAGCACAACGAATAGCTTGATGAATTCCAGGAGATTGGAGCCCAATTATCTATGAAAGTAGTTGTTGCACTACAAGCTATGCAGGAGGGCAAGAAGGAGGTAACTACGAAGCTGTTGGAGAACCCATTGAAGCAGGATTTACTAGCAAGTTAGGACATTGCTGAGAAAATTCAAGTGCAAGTAAAGGAGATCACTCAGTAGTATGACAACTTCAAGTTGAAAATCAATGAGTACACCATGTCAAACTGACGTGGCTCAAGGGTGAGCCACAAGACTGTATTGGGGTCCTGTTGGTGGGGGTTTTGGGATGAGTCAGTTGCGCAGCATCGTGGATGCTACACAAGTGGAGAATGGCATGCAAAGCAGAGAATAGAATATTTTACATATTTTGTGTCACCTTTTTGTACTTTGGACCATATTTTGCAGATATTGGTCATAATTAGGTAGAATTAGTTAAGAGTTAGTTAGGAATTCATCCAAGTGGACCTTGAATGTAAAGGTGCAAGCCTATAAATAGAAATAGAGTTGTAAGTGTAGGGGATACTTGGAATGGCATAGAAAAGAACTGATATACATGAGAGCAGTATATGTTGATTTATTGATCTATTTTTGAATCTATGGATTATTGCATAGAAGTAATATGACAAGACAAAAGTTGATCTAAAATATTGTTTTCTTTTATCTTTTATGCCTTGTTGTTTCTGCAATCATATGTTGAATGTTAAGTGAATCTGTGACATGGATCTATTATGCGATGTTTCTTGGCTCTAAATGATGTTATCTTTCTAGATCTGTTGGCACATCAGTATGCTTATTGTAGTTATGAATGAATCATGCGATCTGTTAATAGCAATGATGAATGGTCATGTTAATGGTTAAGTAATTGGTAAGATATGTTAAAGTTCATCAGTTTTCGATGCACATAGTCCTCTTCTATTCTATGGAAACTTGGTCCCGACAAATCTCCCTCGAACATCTCGAGTGATACCTCATCCGCTTCACGGGTGTTGCTAGGAAGGATAAAACCTATCTAGGCTGGTGCTAAGGGAGATCACGGTGGGTTGAGTGTTGACAGAGAGAAACCACTATCGACTGGTATTTTTTGGTTGGGTGTGTGTCAACATGCATCTCCCTTATTTACTTTACTAATGAAAGATTCCCAATTTATGTCGACAGATGCATGCCAGACAACATTTTCAAAACTAAAGAAGAGGTTATCTACATCACCCATGTCGAGGGGGACTAATTGGGCCCTACCTTTCCATATCTCTTTTGATGCATCAGACACAGCCATTAGACCAGTTCTAGGATAGCAGTAAGGTCACATTTCGTACGCTATTTATTATGTCAATAAGAATCTATCTCCTGCTGAACTAAACAACACGGTAACAAAGAATGAATTCCTTGATATCATTTATGCCATCAATAAATTTAGACATTACATTACTGGATATTCTACATTTATACATACTAACCACTCAGCTATTAGATATTTAATGAACAAACCCATTACTAGGTGGTTGTTGTTACTCCATGAATTTGACTTCAGTATTGTTGACAGGTGAGGGAAGGAGAATGTGGTCGCAGATTTTATTTCTCAACTAACTAATAACGATGATGATACACCAGTCAAATATTCTTTCCCTATTGAAAATTTATTTGTAGTCTCAATATTTCCCTCATTGTACACTGAAAATTCCAATTACTTGGTTGTAGGAATACTTCCATCGCACTTATCTAGATGAGAAAAGAGGAGAATTATACAGCAAAGTGTAAGGTACCGTTGGATCGAAGGCCACCTCTTTTACACAGGACCTGATTTGGAAATCAGGTGGTGTGTGAGAGAGGATGAAACCCATGGTATTTTGAAGGCTTGCAATGATAAGCCCTATGGGGGGGAATTTTGTCGATAAAAGGACAGGCCATAAAGCATTAAGGATGGGCTACTTCTGGCCAGCTATATTCCAGGATGCAAGAAAGTATGTTCGGGCATGTGACAACTTCCAGAGAATGGGACAGCTAAATAGATTAGATGAGATGCCACTTCAGCCACAATTGGTGGTTGAACCCTTTCATAGATGGGCCCTAGATTTTGTAGGGCCTATCAACCCTCCATTAAGATAGAAAGTTTACATTTTGGTTTGCAATGACTATATGATGAAGTGGGTAGAAGTTTTGGCCTTGGTAATGTTAGATTTTTCTCAATTTAGACAGTATTATCTTAGGATCTTATCTGAGAGAATAACATGCATAGAAATCAATCGCAAGAGACAATAGATACAAATATTTTCCTCGAGGAAACCATAAAGGAGAAAAACCCGCAACTTCCTCGGAGATAGAATAAGCACCAATGATAGTAGTAAAACCCAAAGACAGTAAGATGATCTCTGACAGTTGTTCTCTCTCTTATCCCAGCTACTTCTCTCTCACTCATGTGCTACAATTAAGTGTGAGTGACTATGTGATAAATAGAGAGGCTCACTCTCTATTTATACTAGTTTCTAACTTGACAATAACTTACCATAGCCGACTTCTCTAGGAGAGTCTAATAACCCCAGTGCCCCACAACTGCAGGGACTTTAACCCCTGATCAACAAGGAGGGTTAACCTCTATGAATTTACATGACTTGTTTACATTATTTATTCTCTTGATAGGAACATTGAGGACTAATCAAATACAATATATGAAATACATAAGTGAATATATTTCAAAGTTACAAATACATCAACACTTCCTCTTAACTAGGAAGGTATTCTCTTGACACAATTTATCAACACAAGTCTTCTTCTCTGGATCAAGTCTGGATCATCATCAACAGTGGATCATCACTGTATCATAATTGAAACTGGATCATCACTAGATCATCATCAAAGCTGGATCATCACTGGGTCATCATCAAAGCTAGAACATCACTGGATCATCATCATCACTACTTCTGCTATCTCGATCAACTAGTGCTCTCTCTCAATTCTTCTTGTCATAGGAAGTTCTACAGAGCTAGCCCTTTTTCATGTTGGTTGTAGGCCTAACCTCCATGTAGGTCTTCATCTTGTTCAGCACTTATATCTGACCCAGTCAGAAAGGCCTGCTCAACACTTACATCTGACCATGGGAGGAACACATCCACCACCATGTCAAAAAGGCATGCCCAGCACTCACATCCATCGGCATGGTAGGACACACCATCTATCATCCAAGGAAAGGCCCAACACTTACATCTAATAGCATAGCAGGACATACCATCTACTATCCAAAGAAAGGCACAGCACTTATATTTGACCCAATCAGAAAGGCTCAGCACTTACATCCTATGGCATAGTAGGACACACCATCTATTATCCAAGGAAAGGCTCTACACTTACATCCATTGGAATTATAGGACACACCATCTATCATCCAAGGAAAGGCTCAGCACTAATATCTACTAGCATGGTAGGGCACACCATCTACCATCCAGAGAAAGGCTCTGCACTTACATCTGTCGGCGTGATAAGACACACCATCTATCATCCAAGGAAAGGCTCTGCACTTATATCTAACCATGGGAGTACCAGCCTACCACCATGTCAGAAGGGCTCTGCACTTACATCTGACCCAATCAGAAAGGATCTGCACTTACATCTAACCATGGGAGGACCTACCTACCACCATGTCAGAAGGGCTCTGCACTTACATCTAACCATGGGAGGACCCACCTTCCTTCATGTTAGAAGGGCTCTGCACTTACATCTGACCATGGGAGGACCCACCTACCACCATTTCAGAAGGGCTCTGCACTTACATCTGATCATGGGAGGACCCGCCTACCACCATGTCAGAAAGGCTTACAGACTCATCACTTCCTCTTGAAAGGAACCTCGATCTGGAGAACACCAAGCTTCTCCCTGAAGTACTCAAACTTCACTCTGGCCAATGGCTTGGTCAACACATCAGCTATATGCTCATCCATCGCAACATATTGAAGCTTCACTGCTCCTCTCTGCACCATATCCCTGATATAGTGATATTTGATCTCAATATGCTTTGACTTGTCATGGAACACTGGGTTCTCTGACAACTTCACACAACTCTGGTTGTCGCAACATATGGAAGTATCATCCATATAGAGATCAAACAAATCAGATAGTAGTTTCCTCAGCCACACTGCCTCACAACTAGCTGAACAAGTTGTGACATACTCTACTTTAGCTGTACTCAGTTCCACACAGGACTACTTCTTACTAAACTAGGAGATCACACCTGATACCATACTGAAGCAGTACCCAGAAGTGCTCTTCCTATTGATGGCACTGCCTGCCCAATCTAAATCAACATAACCTTCTAGGTTAATCTTTTGATCCGCCTCATACTTGAGCCCATAAACAATTGTACCCTTCAGGTACCTCAGAATATGCTTTGCAGCAATCAGGTGAACATGTCTCGGGTCCATTAGGAACTGGCTCAATGTGTTCACAGCAAAGCAAATATCCGGTCTTATATTCGTTAGGTACATCAATGACCCAATCATCTGATGATACATCGTAGTATCAACCGTCTCTGATGAAGCATCACTCAATAGCTTTAGGTTTGATGCCATAGGTGTGGTCATGGCCTTGCAGTCCATCATCTCGAAATTCTTTGGGATTTCTACTGCATACTTCCCTTGTCCTAGGGAGATTCCATCTGCACTATGCCACACCTCCATGCCTAGAAAGTAGTGCATCATATCCAAGTCCTTCATCTCGAACTCGGCAGCAAGATTCCTCTTCGTATCAACAATCAACCCATCTATGCCTGTTACAAATAGGTCATCTACATATAGTAGGAGTATCACTAGGTTCCCTTCTTCAACCTTGTAGTAAAGGTTGGAATCTTCTTTACTCTTAGTAAAGCCCAAACTAGATAGGAAGCCGTCAATTCTGTCGTACCATGTCCTAGGTTCCTGTTTCAAACCGTACATGGCTTTCTTCAATTTACACATGATTCTCCCTATCATGTGTCTCAAAACCGAGTGGATGCTCCACATACACTTCCCCTTCTACTACACCATTCAAGAAAGCAGTCTTGACATCCATATGGTGTATCTTCCATTTTATCACTGCAGCCAGAGCAAGTACTGATATAATGAAAGTGTATCTGGCTACAAGTGCAAAAGTTTCTTCATAATTTATTCCTTCTTTCTCGTAGAAGCCACAAGCCACAAATCTTGCTTTATATTTCTCTATGCTACCATCTGCATCATGCTTGATCTTGTAGATCCACTTGGAAGTCACAAAAGACTTCCCATCTGGTCTACGGACAACATCCCAGACATCATTCTTCATGACTGACTGGTACTCCTTGATCATAGCATCCTTCCATTCTTTCTTCTCTGCCACTTCTTCATAGTTGGAAGGTTCTTTATCAATGATGTCACATAATAGGGCTACATAACCAGTGCAGGACCTGGTTCTTTTCCTCTCTTTGTGCATTTCTTCTGGAGACCCATATCTTTCAGCACCTTGGATAGCCTATTGTACCCATGCAGGTTTCCTCTTGTGAGGATTCTTCTCTTGGGGTGGATCTATAGGTTCCTAGGGTTCTTCTATTTCTCGATCTTCATCTTGATTTGTATCATTCATAGTTGTATCTTGAATTCTAGGTACTTCTATTTCTTCAAAGTCTTCAACTGGGCTCTTTCTGGATTTGTTGTAAGCTGATTCTTCGTTGAATGTTATGTCTCTGCTAATGTCGATCTTCTTGAATCTTGGGAAATATATTCTGTAAGATTTTGAGCTTTCACTATATCCCACAAATATACCCATCTTTCCAGAAGGATCTAACTTTGTCCTCTTTTCTTTTGGAATGTGTATGTATACTAGAGAGCCGAATATTCTGAGATGGCTGACCTCTGGTTTCTTGCCAAAAAAGACTTCTTTAGGTATTTTTTTCTCGAGTACTCTGTGTGGAGTATGGTTCTGTACATACACTGTTGTCCTGGAAACTTCCACCCATAGATGCATGGGAAGATCTTGATCATGAATCATTGCCCTTGCATCTTCCATGATTGTTCTATTCTTCCTTTCTACAACCCCATTCTGTTGTGGATTATATGGAGTGTTCAACTCCCTCGTAATCCCTGAATCTCTGCATAATTCTTTGAATTCATTTGATGTGAATTCTCCACCATTGTCTGATCGAAATGTTTTTATCTTCTTTTTTGTGTGGTTCTTGATCAAGGCTTTGAATTCCTTAAACTTGCTGAATATTTCATCTTTGTTCTTCAAGAAGTATATCCATGTATTCCTAGAAAAATCATCAATGAAAGAAACACAGTATACATACCCACTCAATGATTTGGATGACATCAGACCGCATACATCGGAGTGGATGATTTCCAAGATTCCTTTTGCCTTGCTCTCACTACTTGGAAATGTCTTCTTTGTGTTCTTTCCTTTCGCACATCCTTTGTAGACACCATCATGTTTTGTCTGTATTTCTGGAAGACCTTCAATATCTTTGCTCACATGTGGTAATGCCCTATAGTGCACATGTGAAATCCCTCTATGCCAAAGTTCATTTGGCTCTACTGAGTCATTGAACAAGGCTTGTTCCGGTTGGCCCTTCATTTTGTATAGTCCTCCTTCATGTTCCCCAATCACTACTGCATCATCTATAGTCTTTCCCTTTGGCCACATAAGAACTTGGCCATCTACAAATGCAACCCTTATGCCTTTTGCATCCAATGNGACAGTTTCACAAAGGATTCTTTGAATCCTGTCATATGCTTGGAAGCCCCACTGTCTATAAGCCAATCATTGCTTCCATGTGTGACAGTTCCCATGAGAGCGAAATTCAAAACATATTCTTCATCACTTGAAGAATCATCACTTTCTTGTTTGATTCTCTTTGTGGAAGGTTCATCATCCTATACAACATGAGAATGATGTCTTCTCTTATTTCTCTTCTTCTTGTGAGAGCCACTTTTGTTTTTAGGACAATCTCTAGAATAGTGTCCTTTCTCATCACAAGTAAAACATCTGAGTTTAGATAAATCTCTGTTAGGTTTTCTCGAGTTATCTTTCTGGTGAGAATGCTTACCATTGGGATCATGATAGTCCCTTCTACTTTTCTTGGAGTGTACTGTGAGAGCTTGATCTTCACTTCCCATCTTTTCTTCACAGGCTACTATTCGAGCTTCTTCTTGTGAGCATTCCTCCCACAGTCTTTTGAAGGTGACTAGCTTTCTTCTAACACAAATCCCTTGAATGAAGGAGTCCCATGACCTATGGAGACCATTCAACGTGGTCATCACAATCTCTGCATTCTCTACTTCTTCATATACTGCTTCAAGTAGTTCTTTGATCTGGGAGACCCTTGTAAAGTATGATTGTATGGTCTCTTCATTCTGGATCTTCACATTCTTTAACTAGTTCCTCAAATTCATCTTCCAATTTATGTTCTTTCCTTCAAACAGCTTAGTCAAGGCTTCAAACATCTCTTTAGGTGTCTTTAGGGAGGACACCTGTGGTATGAGGTGATCCCTGATTGAATCAGCAATAATCCTCTTGGCCATGATCAAGTTCTTCTTGTGTAAGGCCTTAGCCTCATCTCCCTCTGGAACTGGAACCTCTTCACTGATGTAAGATTCCAACTCATTTTCTTCGCGGACCAGGGAGATCCTATAATTCTAGGCTCAGAAGTTATCAACTCCTCAAGCTTTTCATCAAGCTTGGTGTGATGAGAGATCTTAACTAAGAACCTCAAATGGAAATACAAAAGATTTAGATCTTACCAATTTGAGAAGCTGAAAATTGGATCTGGAGTTGATCTTCTGGCATGATGGTTTTTTGGTTCCAGGGAAGATTAGGGTTTGACTTTCCCGGAGTTCTACCCAACCAAAAACCTCGATTTTTGTCTCTAAACTTCGATTTTGAGGACGAGATTAATCCTAGCCTGGGCTCACTCAAAAATTCCTCTTTAGTGAAAAGCCCTAATTTCCTGATGTAGTGGTAGGTCAAAAACTGAAAGTACTCAGAATCAAATTATGCTTCGATAAAAAGATGCGACCTTCAATGGAGGTTCATCCTAGCCTCCTTTTGTTGATGGATTGTGGAGAGAGACCCAAAAAGTAAGAAGCCCTAGCTTCCGCAGCTGCAGATTGTCTTCTTCTCAGGTTATCTCTGATACCATGTTAGATTTTTAGCAATTTAGACAGTATTATCTTAGGATCTTATCTGAGAGAATAACATGCACAGCAATCAATCACAAGAGACAATAGACACAAAGATTTTCCTTAGAGAAACCATAAACGAGAAAACCCCGCAACTTCCTCAGAGATAGAATAAGCACCAACGGCAGCAGTAAAACCCAAAGACAATAAGATGATCTCCAACAGTTGTTCTCTCTCTTATCCCGTCTCTTTCTCTCTCACTCATGCACTACAATTGAGTGTGAGTGATTGTGTGATAAATAGAGAGGCTCACTCTCTATTTATACTAGTTTCCGAATTGATAATAACTTACCAGGGCTGACTTCTCTAAGAGAGTATAATAACCCTAGTGCCCCACAACTGCGGGGACTTTAACCCCTGATCAACAAGGAGGGTTAACCTCTATGACGTTACATGACTTGTTTACATTATTGATTCTCCTGATAGGAAAATCAGGGACTAATCAAATACAAAATATGAAATACATAAGTGAATACATTCCGAAGTTACAAATACATCAATAGGTAAAGGCCAATTATTAGGTTGTAATAGATTTTTTATATGCAGGTATCTTCACCCGCTTTGGAGTACCCAGGCAAATTGTGACAGACGGAGGACTACGGTTTGTGTCCTGGAATATGGAGGCCTTGTTTCAAAAGTTTTGTCTTTAGCATCGAGTAACCTCTCATAATCATCCACAGGCCAATGGGTAGGTGGAAAGCATGAACAAGGTGATTGAGTCAATCCTCACAAAAACAGTGAAGAGCAATCATAAGGATTGGGCTAAGAGGCTTCCTGAAGAATTACGATCCTACCGTACAACATGGCTCAACACTACATGATTCTCCCCATACTAACTGGTGTACGGTAAGAGTGTTGTTTTTCCTATTGAATTTGATATTAAAATTTTGAGAACAGCCATAGAGGTAAACCTGGATTTAACAGAGGCTCAAAATAACTGGCTGAATCAACTAAATGAACTAAATGAAAAGTGCATCGTTGTTGTACATCACACAGCCTTAATTCAACAACAGCGCTCCAAATGGAACGATAGATTTATAAAGAAGAAGATATGTTGCGAAAGAGATTAGGATTTATTGTATGATTCATGGTTTAAAAGGGATTTTAAAGGAAATTTACGCACGAGATGGTTGTGACCTTACATAATAGATAAGGTATTAAACAATGGAACCGTTCATTTGACCACCATTGATGAAAATCAGACACCTATGTTTGCAAATGGTCATCGATTACGGTTTTATCATAAACCTATCTTGAAGGATGCATTTATCTCACAGGTCACATCTGATTCAGGCTGTCAACTAGTATAGGAGCAGGGTTCTTTCCCTGTTTCCAAAACTTTTTAAGTCTGCTGCAAATTCCACAAAATATGTATATAAATAAAATTGTTTAATTTTCGCTGTGTACTTTTCTTTTTTTTTAGTTATGATAGAGCGTGTTTTTTTGAGAATTGTGAAGAGGTATTCTTTAGAAGGTTCAGGAAGAAGAAGTAGTTGCGATGGGCCAAGCAATTTCAGATCCATGGATGGGCCAAGCTAATTTTTTCGTTATTTTTGGCCGAATTTCACTACAACTCCACTAATTTTTCTACGATTTTTTGTCGAATCTCACTGCAACTCTGCTAATTTTTTTGCTATATTTGGCAAACTTTTGTTACAACTCTGTTATTTTTCCCACTAAATTTTACCATTGTAGGCTGCAACTCCACTACTTTTCCATCAAAATTGGCTATTTCGCACTGCAACTCTGCCTTTTTCCTCTAACTTCTGCATTAACTCCGTCTGTATTGTGCTTAAAATTTCATGAAAAATCCATCGTGTTTGGGGCGGATTTCCAACTGAATCTTATTGTTTCATGATGAGATCTTTTACACTCCTTCCATGCGTTCAGGAAATCAATGTGGATACGAGCGTGCTCTGCCTGATTAATTCTTGACGACATATTTATTTTCAATTATGCGTGTGAAATCACCTCCCTCATGATTATTTGGCGTCGAAAATTCGAACCATACCGGGGAATTGACGGCTCAAGTAATAATGATCGGGTATGGATTCTGATTGTAAGTATAATCAAGTATTAAATGATTTAATAATAATTATTATAGCTTTTCGACTCTTGACAGTACTCCATAATTAGTCAATATTTCTTTCAAAATCATCTCGCCTGTACTTCCAAACAACTGTCTCCCTATCTCCAATAATCTGTAACACATCCTATTTCTAATTTCACCAAGAACTTCAAAACACCCATACGAACCCCTGCTATCTGGTTAATGTATCCCACTATTGCAACTTGAACGACTAATTTTGTCAGTTACTATACCCATCTATCACAACCGATAAAGAGAACACATTATGGGTCCTCCAATCAAGTATGAACTCAGCAATCTAGATGCTATGTCTGTAGATAGAGAGGCCTATGACATTTTTTGTGATGCTGGATAGATTGGTTATCTCCAGAGATTGAATGGATTCTATAGAAGAAATGGCACTCCAGTTCGCTATGAACCTAACTAGAGAATACTCAGAAATAAGAGGATTGAGGATAGATGCATCTGAACAAGCCATAGCAGAGGCCACAAGACTGCCTCGAACTGGAGAACGCTGGTTTTTCAGGAAGAGGCACAATTTGAGATCAACTAAATAATTTCTAGCACTAGGGGAGCAAGTGCAGAGAAGGGCTATAGGAATGGCACAGGAGACATTGCCCAGACCATGGGACTAAGTCGCGACCTTCCTGAAAAGGTACATTACCTATGAGGGAAGATATAAGGTTTTTTACATTTACAATTTTGTCCTATTGTCTCACCTACGCTATCACAGACTTATCAATATGTCATTTTATCTATCACAAACCTTACAAAACATGGCACATTATGCTAAGAAATCCATACACCCACTCTCTTCTCTCACATATCATGGGATGATTAAATTATTGGTGCAATGACGTTTGGCACAAAACAATTTAACATGGGAACAGTTTGTTGGAGATGCTGTGCATTAGGCACCTGTAGCGGCACATATTGGGGATAGAGAAGTCAAACATAGCTCCTCAGATTCAGCTGGGGGGAGGGATGAAGAATTGGAAGAAGGTGAAGGTGACCAAGAGGAAAATTCAGGGGGGGTTGCAATAGCAGATAGTCCTATGGAGGGAAATGTTGGAGCAATAGAAGAAAGTGACGGAGTAGCAAAAGAACAAATAGAAACTGAAACAACTACAGAAGTAGTGACAATGGAAGCTAGAGCTGCGAATGTGGCAGAAGAAGGAGTGGCTGCAAAAACTGAGGAAATAAGGCCTAAGGTGGTCGAGATCAAAACCTCCTTGGAAATAAAAGGAGTTGTAATTGAGCAGGAGGAACCTTTAGCGGGAATTGGAGAAGTATTTACCCTTCTCACACTAAACAAGAAGAGGAAAAGATCAAGTGTTGGGGGGGAATCATCCAGGAGAAGAAGAACTAGGGATTCCTGGACAGCAGAAGTGGTAAGCGTTGAAATTCCCATTTTTCCCATTGAAACACAAGAACCGGTGGGTATTTTACTGATGGCTTCCACTATCACATAATAACCTGCTTAAACACAGGGAGAATCATCCAGAAGAAGGAGACCTAGGGATTCCTAGACATCAGAAGTGGTAAGCACTGAATTTTCCATGTTACCCACTGAAACACAAGAACCAGTGGGTAATTCACCAATGGATGCCACTATTACACAAGAACCTGTTGGAACCAAAAGAAGAAGAACCAAGGCTTCTTGGGCAGCAGAAAGGAAAGGATTAAAACTTTCATTTTAACACCTAGGCTACCCACTGAAACATAAGAACCAATGGGAAATTCACCTATGGTGGCCACCACTACCCAAGAACCTGTTCGGCATCAGTTAGAAATGTTGCAATATGAAAATGAACTGCTAAAGGAGGATGTGCGAGCACTGAGGGAAGAACTAGAAAGGTGGAACGAGGTAAGCAAAAATCAAGGAGCACAAGGCCTAAACACTTTGGCTCGAGCTCTTATTCAGTTTGAAGATCCACTTTCCGACCTGGAAAAAGAAGAGCTTATATGTCCTGAATGTGGAGTCTTGTTTAAATTGGTTGGATATAAAGTTTATAAAATGGAAATAGCAGCCTGAATATTGGCTCATTCGAGCCAAGGAAGAAATGATACACTGAATAAGGAACCAGTAGAAGAAACAAGGTTGGAAGCAGATTTGATTCCTGAGCAGGAATTACAAGAAAATGAGGCATTGCAGCCTCAACACTCAAGACACACTGAATTGCTTCCTTCAGGAAGCAGTTCTGGGGAATTCAGTTCACTTCCAAACCAGGTGCAGCAGTCAGATGACACTGAGATTGTGCAGGAGCAGCAGTCGGATGACACAGAGATTGTGTAGGATCAGTAATCGAATGACACAAAGATGTTGCAAGAGCAGCAGTCAAGTGATACAGTGATTGTGCAGGAAGGAGTCCAGCAGCCTAAGTTCCACATATTGGGGACATTCATTTAAGGTCATTTACTTATTTTATCAATAACCATGTGTGTTGGTTGAGGGCCTCACAAACCATTCAGAGAAATGAGGAAAGCTCCACTCTATGGATTCATGGAGAACCTAGAGACCCTATCTATCTGATTGCTAGGCATAGGGGAAACCTCACATTTCCAGAGAAATTCAATCAATTGATTGCATTTCAATAGAAGGTTATATCTACTTGTGTTGACATGATATCTCGGCAGCAGGACATTGATCTGCAAGGAAGCAGTCAAAGATGGGACTTTTCCCTTGTAGCCCTAAGGGAAAAAGATCTGTTTTGCTTTGAAAATGTTAAATATTCCATGTCTAGAGTACGTGGCTATGTTAAATGTATGGAGTCTTGTGTTCTAGACTGGTTGGGTTTGGGGTTTATATTCCCACTTATTTCATGGCCAGATAGAGCCTACAAGGGCATCTAATGGATGACAAAGAAAGATGACAGAGACTGTTGGGGTGCTTTGATTATGAGCAATGGGTTTTTGCAACCAGAGGAGGTACTAGAATCCTCATTTAACCTCAATAATTTGCACAAGAAAAGTCTTGAGTCTGATTCAGACTCAAACTAGTTCAGATTGTTGCATGAGGACATGTAGTTTGATAGTTGGGGGGAGATGTTGGGTCCTGAATTTAGCCCATTTTGCCCTACTGTGTTTCATCCTTTCTCCCTACTTTTGTCCCCATTTTGCAGTTGAATCCTTATCTTTCTCATACAAACAAGCATAAATATCTCAGGTATAAATCATTATTTATTATTTCATTTTATGCTTAGTTTTACTTACAATTATGAACTTTACATTTCATATGTGTTGATCCGTTAATGATTTGAAAGAAGGATTCAAAATCACCAGGTGGCGCAACTGCAACAACTCATCATATCTGGAAATTAATCCCACTTGGCATCATCTACCTACTCGAATGACGCAATCAACATTAATGCGGAAGAAATCTCAGACACGCCTTCGCGTTTGCAACTGAAACTCCCCAAGAATCTTCAGCAGTTCGCCGGGCATGTCAATTCGCGGAACAGCTCGAAGTAAAATCCTATGTATTCTTGAGATGATTTTATGTAAGGGATTGTTAACAGTAACTATCTTGATGATTCAGTAGCATGAAGATCAAAGATCTTCATGGCCGCCCAAAATTTATGCAACGGAATAGCTTTACTCTTGTATAAGTATACACAGGTAGGGAGAGCTAAGGGTTTGCAAATTGTAAAATATATAGCAAAGTGACTGTAATGGTAACTATAATTTTTATGATATTAATAAAGGAGTGACAATTCTCAGTATCTCTCTGTTGCAGCCTTTGTGAGCTTTCGACAACATCTCTGCTTGAAGGCTAGGCCCCGCCTTCTAACAAAGTTGGGTAGTTTCATTGCTTTAGTATTTTATTTATGTTGTTTTGTGTGGAATTTCATATTGACACATCTATATGGTTAGTTGCAATTGCATTCATTTAGTGATTGCATTATTTGGTTTTCTTTGGTTATATGTAGGGGGTGTGGTGTGGCAGTCGGTTGTGTAGTTAATCTCTCCTCTTATGCAAAAGTGTGTTAGTAGTTGTTACAGACTTGCTCAGCTCTTGTGTTGTGTGTTTTATTTATATTTCTAGAGTTTTTCTGATTAGATAAGTCATTTGCTTTGATGAATTTGTTGTTTGATTAGTGAGTAGAGATATTTCTGATTTGGTAAATTAGACTTTCATTTCCTGCAAAATTAATTCTAGGTAGATTTCTCCTTAGATCATAAACCTTCATATTAGCATGATAGGAAATAGAATTTATTTTCAAATCCTAGATGGGTAATGTTATTTTGATTTCTTATAGGCAGATGATTTTCCTATACAGTGATTAGAATTGAGTGATTTTCATTTTACTTATCAAATACTAAAACTTTTTATGCATATACTTTGCTAATTGCCTTTGAAATAACTGACTTCCCTGGGTTGACAATTAAATATTGAACACTCTTCTTATTAAGTAATTAATGAGTATATAGAGTGCCCAATAGAGTGAATCCCCTGAACCTTTCGGAAGTAGAACATACCTGGGGTCCATATCTATTTCCAGTTGATAAATTGCATATTGGAACTGTCCTGAGTCATCACATATCAATTCCACCGACAAAAAAAAGGATAATTTTTTGTTTCTTCACCATATCTTCTTTGATTTAGCTTTGTTTCCCTTGAAAATTTGTTGGAACCCCTGCAATTCCATTCTACATATTTCCTTCCTTGACGACCCTATCCCAAATTCCACTTTCCAAAGTCAAAAATCCCACATTTGTATATTTTTAGGGTTTTCCATAAATTCTTCGATTCTCTGCCAATCGCCTTCAAATTTTTCCACAACATTTATTTCCTATCATGCTTCCTTGTCCATCTTTGAAAAATTTCCTCATTTTTTCACCCCGCTTATGAAATCCTCATTTTATGCTTCCCTCTCTCTTAGAAAGTGTCCAAAACCTAGTTAAAACATATGTTTTTTGTTTTTATACCCATTCCCCCCCCAAAAAAACTCATGGTTATGGTTGTCACCCGCACGGGAGCAAACAAACAAATGTAATATGAACTTGTTTCCCTGAAGACCAAACTCCAAGATCTAGATGAAAAAAATCTCATCCTCCATCTTCAGCATTCAACCATGAACAATATATGACAAGCAGACTATTCTACAGACATTAGGTTCTCTTCTTCTAACAATTTTAGTGGGATGAAACTTGATTTTCCTCGCTTCAATGGTGATTATCTAAATGGATGGATATACAGGGTAGAAAAATATTTTAGTATGCATAACACTTTTAATTTCAACAAAGTCCCACTTGCATCCTTTCATTTGGAACATGAAGCTCTTCAATGGTTCTATTGGTACATCAAGGCTCATGAAGAGCCAAAATGGATAGATTTTTTCCAAGTCCTTTTGCAACGATTTGGCCCTAGTGCTTTTGATGACTTCACAGGAGCACTCACTAAACTTTGCCAAACTAACACTGTGAGAGAGTATCAGACAGAAAATGAGAAACTTGCCAATCACACAAAAGGATTTCCTTATGCAATCTACAAGAGTTGTTTTATCAGTGGTTTGAAGAATGCAATCCGATCTGAGGTTAAATTTTTTTGTCCCAAGACAATAATGGAATCCATAGGGTTGGGTAAGTTGGAGGAGCACAAGATCATAGCTCAACAATGCTCCAAATCCACTTTTGTTCCATTCAGAAATATGGTTTCCCAAATACCTCCAATCACGCGAGCTCCTACAACCACTCCGATCAAGCATTTGTCTGAAATCAAGATGTAGGCACGTAGAGAAAAAGGGATTTGTTATAATTTTGATGAGAAATTCATCGATGACATAGTTATGTTGAGAAAACGATCTATCTCTTGGATGTGGATTATCTTCCTGCACCTAAAATTTGAGAAGATGCTCAAGATCCAGTAGATGATCAGGTCAGCATTCAGTTGTCTCCTGTTGACCCTCCTTCTCAGGAAGACCACTCAGAGATATCTTTCCATGCATTAGTCGGATTCACCAGCCCACAAACCATGCAGGTCAATGGTTTATTCAAAAAAACCCCTCTTACAATACTCATTTATTATGGTAGCACTCATAACTTCATTGACCCTCGGATCACCAAACAGGACGATTATTTTGTCCATCCTTTCTCCATCTTTGAAGGCATTATTTCCAGTGGGGGAACCTTACCTTGCAAGGGGAAGTATCACAATGTGTGTATCTCTATTAGATATTATAACTTGTGCTCCGACGTGTTTTCCTTTCCCTTAGGCGAATGTGATGTGGTTTTGGGCGCTTAATGGTTACGCACACATGGACATGTCTTATGGGATTTTGGTGAAATTTGGATGCAGTTTTCAGTCAATGGGAAAAAAACATACGTTGAAGGGATTACAACCAAGGTCTCCCAACATCATCAGTTCACATTGCATGGAAAATATCCTTAAGAATAATTCACATCATGTCATCTCTCAACTCCATTCCATTCAAATGCAACCATCAATGATCTACACTACTCCCTTGGATCTACAACAAATTTTGGATCGATATGCATATGTCTTTGCTGAACCAATGGGATTGTCACCTTCAAGACCATAGTACCATCGTATTTCACCCCATCCTGGAAGCATCCCTCCCAACATCAAGCCCTATCCTACCCGTTTCACCAAAAGACAAAGATTGAGATGCTCATTTGGGACTTACTGAAGCAAGTTGTTGTTCACCCTAGTACCAGTTCCTTTTCTTCACCAGCTCTTCTTGTCTGAAAAATAGATGGGTCATGGTGCCTCTACATTGAATTTCGAGCACTTAATCACATCGCAATCAAGGATAAGTTTCTAATTCTTGTTTTTGATGAACGTGTTGATGAGCTTCATAGTGCTCATTTTTTCACCAAGTTGGATCTTCGTTCTAGATATCACCAAATTTAGGTTCATGAGGATGATATCTCTAAAATAGCTTTTCGCACACATGATGACCACTATGAGTTTTTGGCCATTCCCTTTGGCCTCACTAATGCTCCTTCCACATTCCAATCATTAATGAATAAAATATTTCGGCCCTACTTGCAGAACTTCATTCTAGTCTTCTTTGATGATATCCTCATTTATAGTAAAACATGGGCTGAGCATATCCAACATCTGGATCTTGTACTACAAATTTTTTGTGATCGTCATCTCCATGCCAAACAGTATAAAAAAAATTTGGGCAGGAGGAAGTAGAGTATCTCGGGCATATTGTTTCATCACAAGGGGTTCATGTGGATCCTGCCAAAATAGATGCCATGAAAAATTGGTTGCATCCTTAGATACTAAAGGTATCTAAGAGCCTTCGTGGTTTTTTGGGACTGACTAGATACTACCACAAGTTTGTCAAGGATTAAGAGAATATTGTGGCTCCATTAATATCTCTATTGAAAAAGGATGATTTTACATGGACACATGTTTCTGAGTGTGCATTTGACAAATTGAAACAATCTATGTGTACCACACTTATTTAGCTATGCCCAATTTTTCCAAGCCATTCACTATTGATAGTGATGCTTGCGACAATGGACTTGGTGTTGTTCTCTTTCAATATGAACATCCCATTGCGTTCACCAACAAATCCCTTTCTTGTAAGAATTTAGCCACCTCTACATATGAGAAGGAAACTATGGTTATTTTGCATGCAGTACAAAAGTGGTGGCCATACCTATTAGGGAATCATTTCTGAATTAAGAGTGATCACGAGAATCTAAAATATTTCCTAGAACAATGGGTCTCATCCCCAACACAACATAAATGGGTTAGAAAAATCATGGGTTATGACTATGAGATCACTTACAAGAAGGGTAAGGACAATATTATGGTGGATGCTCTTTCTCTCACATTTGATGACCACATTTCTCTTTTAGTTGTTTCTATGCCTATTCCAAATTGGTTGCAATATTTTCAGCAAGGCTATGTCCATGATTCCTCATTATCTAAAATCATCCAATGGTTGGCCAATAACCCTTATGTTGTACCACATTACTCTTGGGATGGTGCTTCTATGAGATACAAGGGTCATCTCATGCTTCCCTAGAGCATTGATCTTTAGTAGGTTGTCTTCTATGAACTCCATGCTTCTCTATCGGTGGGGCACTATCGGTTCCTCAAAACGTATGAGCGGGCACGACATAACTTGTTAAATTTGTGAACCATTGATCTATGGGCAAATATGAAAGTTGTAGGAAGGAAATTATGCAGTGGAATAATCAAAGAGAATGTACACTGAATAGGAAATTCATGCCATAAATTTGAAATAAATCAGACAAAAATTGCTCAAATAATCACAACATTAATCTTCATTCATTAATCCATAATACAATGATTATACAATAAATATAATTAGAATGCTAAATATAGGATTCAAATCTATCATTTCTAACTGATTTATTAGCTAACTCCGTGTGTCTAAATCACTGCTGGAGCTCACTAGTCTAACTCTAGATGTCTAAATCAATCTACAATCAGTTAACTGATGAGGTAGGTGGGAATAAGGTGCCACTTTCCCTGTATGCATGCAAAACTAGTGTTCGGCTAACTGAAAGGGATCTAACTGATTGTAACTAGAGGTTAACTCATCATAACTGCTTACCTACCACAACCAACTGGTGGAGGCGACTAGTGGCACTCATGGTGGGATCCTATAATGTAGGTATTGCTCCTAGAGGCAGATAAAATCATGCATGAGCATGCAGTAAGTGGCACATAACCTTTAGGCGTGTCCCCCATACTCTATTAAAGTAATAATAACTCCCTAAGTTAGGAAAAATGACCAAATAGACTATATTGGACAAAGGAGGATTAATTAATCCTAACACCCCCCTTAATCCTAACTTTGGACAACTTGGGCCCTAGCAACTAGGCCATAAGTCACACATACAATCTAAATGACATAAAATAAGGAAAATGGGGAAAACCTCATGGGAACCCCCCCCCCCCTCAAACTAAGCAGGTAAAATCAGGAAAACAAGCTATACTTAAGAGAAAAGTTTCCTCTTCAAGCAAAAACTTGTGAAAAAATTGTTGCAATCTGCAACACTGTGGAGCAGTATTAAAGAAACTTGGTTCTTCTGTGCATCAGCATCTTGGGACTGTGCTTGTGAACCTTTCCATATTCTTCTGATATGTTGAATGTTGCTTTTGTCTCTTCTTTCTAGAGGATCAATGGAATGATCCATTTTCTTCATTAGTTGGCCAAATTATGGATCAATCTTCATCATCAAGTAGCATCTCTCTGGAAGTTTGTTGCACCACTCTATAGGTCGTGAAACTGTTGAGAGAGTGCAAAATGTTCATTCCAATACTGGGACCTCATTCTTCTTTTATCATCTGGATCCCCAACAACATTCCCAGCTGCTTCAAGGAGCTTTCCATCCCATTTAGGCTTCTAATTTGGAATAGGAGTTGGATCTGGATCTAGATCATCTTGAGGTACAATCTCAATATCAAGATCATGTTGATCTTGTTCCTCATCTTGTGAAACTGAAATATTAGACAACATATAATTATCTGCAAATGAAGATGAAAGAGAGTTTTTACCTTCCCTTTCGAATGGTTGTTGAGATTGTACTAGAACTGAGTATGGAAAAAAGTGTGAGAATTCATATGTCTTGGAGGCATGGTTTGCAACACCCTTCGCTATAATCTTCCCAGTTGAGATATGTGAGATCTCCACTGATTCAGGACCAAATACAACTTGCTTTGGTGAGCCAGTATGTTTCATTTGATAAACGGATAACAAATTTGCTGCAAGAGAGAGGACATAGAGTACATTCTTGAACTCTCCATGCTGGATAGAACCTCTCCCAACAACTAGGATCTTTGAATTATCCCCCATATGAATGTTAGGTCCTCTTGAGAGATACAGAGTATTGAAGGATTCTTTGGAGGAAACCATGTGGTTGGATGCTCCCGAATCAATCATATGGGTCTTTGACTGAGTGAAGCCTGCTTTCAAAGCATGGCACCTCTCACATTCTTCAGTCTACTCTCCAATTTCAAACATCTCTGCACCTTGTGGAAGGGAAATATTGATTTGTTCAAGGAGTTTTTTCAACCAGACAATGATCTTCTTCATGCACTGACTCTCTATATGACATTTATCCTTCTTGAATTTACTCTTTTCTGGGAACCTGGGGCTCCATTGGAAGATTTATGATTCTCCTTTGTATTTGAATCAGTGTTTTTGGTTTCCATCCCTTTGTACTTCCCACTTTCTTGCACATTGTTTGAGTCTGGTACTAAGAGTGTTTGATTCTTGGAGATATGAATCACTCCCATTTGAACCAATTTATCTTTCTCTTGTATTAAGGACTCAACAAAAGCATCTAGAGAAGTCATCTTCCAATTAGGGATGGAAGCTCTTTCAGAATGGAATGTAGAGACAAAGACTGAGTATTCTGAACCAAGCTTGCTCAACACTGATAGCACCAGCTGCTCATCTTTCCTCTTTATCCCACATTGTTTGCATTGTATTACTAGTGCTTTGTACTTTGTAAAGAATTGCTGAATAGTTTCAAAACTGCTGGGCTGTAGTGCAATGAGCTCATTCTCCATAATATGCCCCCAAAGCTCATCTTTTTTTCCAAACAAAGATTCAATGTTTTTCCAAGCTTCCTTCGGAGTCCTTAGTCTCTCAAGATGGAATAAAGATCTTGGGAGATGTGAGCGCACATGAAGTTGAAGGCTTAATCAAGTTGATTCAAAAACTTGCTCTTCTCAACATATTGTTGGGGCTCAGCTTCTATGCCCATTTTCATCCTAAACAGGCCTAGCTTGTGAAATTCTACCTACATATCTACCCTCCAATCAAAGTAATTGAAGGGTGTAAGGATTCTAGTTACGAGAGCTGAATAATTCTCCATATTTATGTATGTTGATCAGTCAATTCTTCAAGAAGCTACATAGATACCTATAAAGAACTCTACAAAACCAACCAATTCGCAATCAAATGTCAGTTCAAACCCTTCCACCTCTGTTGAAATATTGTAACTTCGAAGAATATTCTATATGTATCTTTTGTGGTCCTTGATGGTCCTACCGGGAGAACCAATTGTATTTCTTTATACTCCGATGCTTCTAATCAGAAGAACTAATGAGAGTTATGAGGAAGTCCCCTCAAATTGTAAGGTGGGTCATTAGCACCCCAGTTGTGGTTACTCGAGCCTACATGACTGAATTAATTATTAAGTGAAAGGACGAATATAAATAGAGGTGTGGCGCTTCTCATTTGGAACACACACACTCACTTGTGTAGCGCATTAGTGAAGGAGAGAGAAGTAGCTGGAGAAGGAGGAGGATCAGTCTTTGATCAGTCTTTTGGTTTTACCTTTTATCTTTTGGGGCATCTATATTGAGGAATCTTTTGCTGGGTTTTTCCCTTTAGGGTTTTCCCAGGATAAATCTGTGTTGTTCTTGTGATACTGTTTCTTTCAATGATCTTGTTTGTATGCTTTTGTTATGAAATTGAAATGAAATAGTGATGATCTAGCTTAGCATATGGAATTTTAACATGGTATCAGAGCTAGCCTGAATAGGACAGCCTTCATAAGGAGAAATAGGCCTCTCTCTCTCCCCGGAAGAAATTAGGGTTTCAGGAAAAATGTTGAGTTTCGAAAAACTGCTTGTATAGAAAGTTGCGCCCTCCCAGAGTGCATCATTTGAGACTGTAATCAAAGTTTTTGGGTGTGTGAGTCTCTGGGAAAGTCAAACCCTAGTTTGACAGCTACACCAGAAAACTGTTGAACCAGAAAATAGCTGGAAGTTGCAGAAGCTAAATCTTGCAAGTCTGATTTGGAAGGTGAAGATCTAAGATCTCCAGAAACCAAGCACACCAATCAACTCACCTCAGTAAAGTGCATCTCCTGGTAAGTTCAGTTTCTCATTCTGCAGAATTTCATTTTTTTGTAATTTTCTGACAAGATGGCCCCAAGCACTAAGCTTGAGGACAAGCTAGAAGGCATAGAGAATTTTTTAGCATGGAAATACAGGATTGGTTTCATTCTCCAAGAGAATGATCTTGATAAGTATGTCAAAGAAGAAGCTACAGAACCTGAAGAAGCTAAAGCCAAGGAGAAGCATAAGAAGGATATGAGTAGGGCACAAAGGATTATTGCTGACTCTATCAAGGATCACTTGATCCCTCAAGTGTCATCCAAGAAGACTCCAAAAGAAATGTATGATTCTCTATCCAGAATGTATGAGGGAAGAAACATTAACGAAAAGATGAATCTAAGAGCTCAACTAAAGAGCACCAAGATGAGTCATGGAGAATCCATCCAAGACTACTTCACAAGGGTTTCTCAGATCAAAGAACAACTAGAAGCTATTGGAGACAAACTTGATGAAGATGAGATGGTTATGACTGCTCTCAATGGTCTCACTAGACCATGGGAATCATTCGTTCAAATGATGTGTGCCAGGAAGGAAAGCATGAATTTTGATGTGGTATGGGAAGACTCCATTCAAGAGGAGACTAGAGTGTCAAATAGAGAAGCCTTACTAAAAGAGGATGATCAAGCTCTAGCCACTCATACCAAGAAAAGAAGAAGGAATCAACCCATCCTCAAGAAGGGAAACCACAAGGAGCATCAACCTCCCAGAATATTCCAAAGATCAAGAGAAAGTCTATCAAATAAGGACTACTATGTTTTTCAATGTTTCCATTGTGACAAGATAGGACACACTGCCAGAAATTGTCCTATGAAGAAGCAAGAATATAAGAAGAGAATCAACAACAACAAAAGACACCATGCTCATCTAGCTGAAGATGAGGATGAAGAAGAAGAAGATGAAGTACCTCCAAGAAAGCAAGCAAGAGAAGAAGATGTGGAAGAGTATGTACTATTCTCTGCTCTCTCTGGGTCTGTAACACCTAGAGAAGACACTTGGCTTATTGATAGTGGTGCGTCAAAGCACATGATGGGACAAAAGAAAACTTTGTCCAAACTTGAAGAAAAGAGCTCTCCTCAGAAAGTATCCCTAGGATATTACTATCAATATCCGATCAAAGGAGTTGGTGAAGCAAGCTACAAACTTGATTCAGGGTGGATTCTGGTAATCCCCTAAAGATGAAAGATGTATTATATGTACCTGGCCTAAAGAAGAATTTACTTTATATCTCAGCTTTAGATAAGAAAGGATTCAGAGTTTCTTTCATAGATGTTCAAGTACTCAAGTGGCCCAAAGGAAAGAATATTGAAGATGCAGTCATCATTGGTGAAGAAGAAGGAGGCTTGTATAAACTCAAGGGGCACTCAAAAAAATATTTTGGTCATGAGTCCACTAACCCTAGTGAACTATGGCATAGAAGGCTTGCCCACATTAATTACAAAGCTTTACCGCATGTGAACAAAGTAGCGACGGGATTACCAGACATGAAGATCAAGCACGAAGGCATTTGCAAAGGATGTGCGAAGGGAAAGAACATCAAGAATCCATTTTCGAAGAGCGAACAAAAACTAAAGGTACATTGGAATTGATTCATTCAGATGTATGTGGTCCAATGTCTTCTACATCCTTAAGTGGATTTGAATATTATATCACGTTTATTGATGACTATTCAAGAAATACTTGGATATAATTCTTGAAAGCAAAGAGTGAAGTGTTTGGAAAATTCAAGGAGTTCAAAGCCTTAATAGAGAATCTTTCGAACAAGAAAATAAAGACACTCCGATCAAACAATGGCAGAGAATGTACCTCAAAAGAGTTTGAAGATTTTTGCAAAGATGTCAGAATCAAGAGGGAACTAACTACTCCCTACAATCCTCAACGGAATGGGGTTGTGGAAAGAAAGAACAGAACCATCATGGAGGCAGTGAAGACAATGATATATGATCAAGATATTCCAATGCATCTATGGGCAGACACAGCAAGAACTATTGTGTATGTACATAATAGAATATCTCACAGTGATCTTGGATTCAAGACTCCAGAAGAGATGTTCATGGGAAAGAAGCCTGAGGTAAGTCACCTCAAAATATTTGGTTGTCCAGTATATATTCATATACCAAAAGAGAAAAGAACCAAGTTAGACCCTTCCGGAAAGAAGGGGATATTTGTTGCATATTGTGAAGTATCCAAAGCATTCAAAATTTACATTCCTGGATTCCATCACATGGCAATCAGTCTATATGTGACATTCGATGAAGAGGCAGTCCTTAAGAGATCCAGGAAGTGCCAATATGAAAAAGTGTATGAAGAAGAGACACCTCCCAGAAATGAATAAACTACATGTCTCCCTGAAGATTAAGCTCCTGAAGAACATGACATGGAAGAACCACAAGAACCTCCAATGATGGAGATATCAAGAAAGAGAAAGCCTGCTTGGACAAGAGAAATTATACAAGAGGTAGAAAGATATGGAGCTCTTGAAGGCTCCACAAGGAAAAGAAAGAAACCTAATACTTTTTCCAACTATGTAGCCTTGATGTGTGATCTTGTAGATCAAGAACCTACAAACTACAAAGAAGCGATACAGAAGAAAGAATGGGTAGAATTAATGACTGAAGAATACCAGTCAATAATGAAGAATGATGTATGGGATATAGTTCCCAAACTAGAAGGAAAGAGTGTAGTATCCTCCAAATGGATCTACAAGATAAAACATGCAGCTGACGAAAGTATCGAGAAGTATAAAGTAAGATTTGTGGCCATAGGTTCCTCTCAGAAAGAAGGAATTGATTATGAAGAAACGTTTGCACCTGTACCATGGTATACTTCAATTAGAGCTATCATGGCACTCGTATCCATGATGAAGTGGGACTTACACCAGATGGATGTGAAGAAAGCCTTCTTGAATTGTGTGATTGAAGAAGAAGTGTACATAGAGCAGCCACAAGGATTTGAAGTTGAAGACAGACAAACTCATGTATGCAAGTTAAACAACGCCCCGTATGGATTGAAGCAAGCTCCTCGAGCTTGGTATGGAAGGATAGATAGTTTCCTGACAAGCATGGGCTTTACCAAGAGTAAAGTTGATCCTAACCTTTACCTCAAGGTTGTAGAAGATGAACTTGTCATACTACTATTATATGTGGATGACTTATTCTTGACAGGGAATGAGAAATAGATTATGGAAAGCAAGAAGAAACTCGGAGAAGAATTTGAGATGAAAAACCTTGGGTTAATGCATTATTTCCTAGGTCTGAAAGTATGGAAAATTTCAAAAGGAATATTTCTCAACCAGGGAAAGTATGCAGTAGAGATATTGAAAAGATTCAATATGTTGGAATGCAAAGCCATGGCCACACCCATGGATTCCAACCTGAAGTTGTTAGCTGATGACTCATCAGAGTTAGTGGATGTGACTTAATACAGACAGATCATTGGGTCACTAATGTACTTAAAAAATACCAGACCAAACATTTGTTTTGCTGTGAACACCTTGATTCAATATCTAGTTCAACCTAGACGGGTTCAGCTGATAGCTACAAAACATGTGATGAGATATCTGAAAGGGACTATAGACTTTGGTCTATACTATGATGGTAGCCATGAGTATAGATTGTATGGCTATATAGATGCAGATTGGGCTGGAAGTATCTCAGACAGGAAAAGCACATCAGATGGATGTTATAGTCTGGGATCTGCTATGATTTCATGGTTTAGCGGGAAACAGTCCAGTGTTTCTCTTAGCACAGCCGAAGCAGAATATATAGCAGCTTGCTCTGCTAGTTATGAAGCCATATGGCTTTGAAAGATGATGTCAGGGTTATTCAACCTAGAGTTCGATACTACCGTGATTCTATGTGATAACCAAAGTTGTATAAAGATGACAGAGAGCCCAGTGTTCCACGATAGATCAAAGCACATAGAAATCTGGTACTTTTACATTCGAGATATGATACAGAAGGGAGCCATAAAGATCCAGTATGTGAGTACTGATGAACAAGTTGTGGATATGTTGACGAAGCCTCTGTCTTGGGTAAAGTTTGAATACTTTCATGACAAGCTTGGTGTTGTTCAGAAAGACCTCCCTCGAAAGGGGGAGCAGTGATGTAGCAGTGGGATTGTATCGTCCCTGGGAACTTTCCCTAAAGTGATCTGGTGACCTCGTTCCTTGAGAATGAAGAGGGATTGTATCATCTCGGGACATCTATCCATAATAGATCCAGTGACCTCGGTCCTCAAGAATGAAGAGGGATTGTATCATCCTGGGACATCTTCCCATAATGGATCCAGTGACCTCGGTCCTCGAGAATGAAGAGGGATTGCATCATCCCTGAACTTCTGTTCAAAATGTATCCGGAGGCTTCGGTCCCCCTCAATGTGTTGGGATTTCATCATCCCTGAACTTCTATTCAAAATGTATCCGGAGGCTTTGGTCCTCGTGAATGTGGTGGGATTGCATAATCCCTGAACTTTTGTTCAAAATGTATCTGGAGACTTCAGTCCCCGTGAATGTGGTAGGATTGCATCATCCTTGAACTTCTGTTCAAAATGTATCCGGAGACTTTGGTCCTTGTGAATGTGGTAGGATTGCATCATCCTTGGACATAATCCTAAAGTGATAGGGACTGATTATCCCGTAATCAATCCGGTGACTTCGGTTGTCAAGAATGTGGTAGGATTGCATCATCCTTGGACCTAGTCCTAAATTGATAGGGACTGATTATCCCGTAATCAATCCGATGACTTCGGTTGTCGAGAATGTGGTAGGATTGTATCATCCCTGGACTTAGGTCCAAAAGTGATCCGAAGACTTTTGTCTTTGTGTTGTGGATTGCAGGTTGTTGCTTTGATGATGATGTTACTAATCGAAAGATCAGAGTGTGATGATGATGACGTACTGATCGAAAGATCAGAGTGTGATGATGATGACGTACTAATCGAAAGATCAGAGGGTGATGATGATGACGTACTGATCGAAAGATCAGAGTATGATGATGATGATGATATTGTTCGAAAGTTCAAGTATGATGATGATGTTGCTAATTGAAAGGTCAAAGTGTTGAATATGTTGTTGCTGATTGAAAGGTCAAAGTGTTGAAGATGTTGTTGCTGATCGAAAGTTCAAAGTGCTGAAGATGTTGTTGCTGATCGAAAGGTAAAAGTGTTGAAGATGTTGTTGCTGATCGAAAGGTCAAAGTGTTGTTGATGATTTTATTAATCAAAGTAGTCAAAGTGTTGTTGTCGTTGAAGATTGAAGATGAAGACTAAATGATGTTGAAGAGCTTCCAATGATTTATAGATGTGTTGCCCTGATGATGTTGATGATGTCCTCTCCTATTATTGTTCTTGTTGATGTTGTTGTAGAATACCCTTCTCGTTAAGGGGGAGTGTTGAAATATTATAACTTCGAAGAATATTCTATATGTATCTTTTGTGGTCCCCGATCGTCCTACCGGGAGAACCAATTGTATTTCTTTATACTCCGATGCTTCTAATCGGAAGAACTAATAAGAGTCATGAGGAAGTCCCCTCAAATTGTAAGGTGGGTCATTAGCACCCCAGTTGTGGTTACTCGAGCCTACATGACTGAATTAATTATGAAGTGAACGGATGAATATAAATAGAGGTGTGGCACTCCTCATTTGGAACACACACACTCACTTGTGTAGCACATTAGTGAAGGAGAGAGAAGTAGTTGGAGAAGGAGGAGGATCAGTCTTTGATCAGTCTTTTGGTTTTACCTTTTATCTTTTGGGGCATCTATATTGAGGAAGCTTTTGTTGGGTTTTTCCCTTTAGGGTTTTCCTAGGATAAATCTGTGTCATTCTTGTGATACTGTTTCTTTAAGTGATCTTGTTTAGATGCTTTTGTTATTGAATTGAAATGAAATACTGATGATCTAGCTTAGCATATGGAATTTTAACAACCTCGACATGTGCACTTTCTCAGATTCCATCACACCTACATAGACTTGTCTGGGAAGAATCTAAAGTTAGCAAGGAAAATATTGCAGGAATTATGTGGAAACTCAGCTACTTCTGGTGCACAATGGAGGTCGAACAAGGTTTGTTGCTAACCTAAACAAGGATCTAATACCAGGTTAAATTTGTGAACCATTGATCTACAGGAAAATATGAAATCTATAGGAAGGGAATTATGCAGTGGAATAATCAAAGACAATTTACACTAAATAAGAAATTCATGCCACAAATTTCAGATAAATTGGACAAGAATTGCTCAGATAATCACAACATTAATCTGAATTCATTAATCAATAATACAATGATTATACAATAAATAGAATTCGAATGCTAAAGATAGGGTTCGAATCTATCAGTTCTAACTGATTGATTATCTAACTCAGTGTGTCTAAATCACTATTGGAGATCACTAGTCTAACTTTAGAAGTCTAAATCAGTCTACAATCAGTTAACTGATGAGGTAGGTGGGAATAAGGTGCCACTTTCCCTGCATGCATGCAAATATTGTGCTAGGCTAACTGAAAGTAAAGGCTAACTAATTGTAACTGGAGGTTAACTCAACATAACTATTTACCTACCACAACAAACTGATGGAGGCTGTCGGTGGCACTCATAATGGGCTCCTATAATGTAGGGATTGCTCCCATAGGCACATAAACTCATTTACGAACATGCAGTAAGTGGAAGATAACCTCTAGGTGTTTCCTACATACTTCAGTACAGTAATAATAACTCCCTAAGTTAGGCAAAATGACCAAATAGACTATATTGGACAAAGCAGGATTAATTAATCCTAACATAACTTCTTTTGGATGGGAATGAAAAGGGAAATTCAATAGATGGTGGTTGAATGTCATACCTACTAGTGCCACAAGGGTGAAACGACACTCCTTTTGGGATTGCTCAAACCCTTTCCCATCCCTACACGGATTTGGACAGATATTTCGATAGATTTCAATGAAGGACTCCCTAAATATGGAGGGAAGATAGTGATCTTGGTTGTTGTTTATTGCCTCTCCAAATATAGTCACTTTTGTGCCCTCATCCATCCATCTCAATCACACAAATTTTCATGGACCATATATTTTGTCTTCATGGAATCCCTTCTTCCATTGTCTCAGATCACGATGTAAATTCCACAAGTCATTTTTGGATAGAATTATTTTGCCACACTGGCACCAAACTGAAGATGAGTTCAGGGTATCACCCACAAATAGATGATTAGACTAAAGTTATCAACAAATGTTTAGAAACTTGTCTTCATTGGTTCACCTCTAAACAACAAGATCAGTGGGAAAAGTGGCTCCCTCTCACTAAATGGTGGTACAATACCTCCTGCCACATTGCATCTAAAATGACTCCATATGAAGCAACCTATGGTCAGGAACCACTAGTGCTCCTTCCATACACCCCCAGCAGTTCACCGGTTCAAGAAGTTGACATGGTTCTCCAGAACCGAGATCTATAACTTCACATTTTGCAGGACAAACTTCACATGGCAAGAAACCGAATGAAACAACATGTCAATCAACATTTTTTCTAAGCGCGCTTTTCAAGTCGGTGATATGGTTTTTCTTCGTCTAACCTACAAACAATCCTCCCTAAAACTCAAAGAGCGTCATAATATGGCTCCAAAGTTCTATGGGCAATATAAGGTTCTTCAGAATATTGGGTCCGTCGCTTATAAATTGGAACCTCCTCCTTCTTCTCGTGTTCGCCCACTTTTTCATGTCTCTTGTCTTAAGAAAGTTATTGGCACCAACATTAGAGCACAAACTGTTTTACCAAAACTGGATAATGAAGGATCCATCATTTTGGAGATGGAGGACATTTTCAATAGGTGCACTCATCAGCTTCACTCTTGATCCATCACATAGGTATTAATTCAGTGGCACGACATGCAACCAGAAGATGTTACATGGGAACCACTCCTTTAGATTCAGCAACAATTTCCACATCTAAAGCTTTGAGGACAAATGAGGGAGGGGATGTTAGGAACCCATGTCAACCCTTCTCTTTACTTTGTTAGTATATTTTTGTTGGACACATATGCTTTGTAAGTCAGCTTGTGAGTATATTGTATTATCCCACATTCATGGGGAGTAATAGTTGTATAGATTAGACTTAGTATATAAGTACGTGTTTATCCCACATGCATGGGGAGTAATAGTTGTTTATATTAGACTTAGTATATAAGTACGTGTTGAGGCCAATGAAGGAATTCATGAGTTATCTGTATTGAGCTTCCTCAAAAGAGGTCGCCCCCTTGAAGTGGCCTATGATCGATAAATTCCTTATGTGTTCAATTATTTCTGTTATATCATGCATTTTATTTATTTATTGCATGAGGATTCTCTCAAGTTTATTACTAATATGAAATCAACTATGATTTTTCTTCCTAGGAAAATAAAGCACTTAGAGTATACAACAGATCATGTTCTCCTAGAACACCACCTCCAATGAGAGATGTTATTATGAGTTATAATTCTACAAGAAACATAAGAAAAATATATTTGATTAGTACTCTCACCACAACAAGACCAAAGTGAAAATGATGGAGATTAAAATCCGCTACTAGAATATTTACACCAAAAAATATAATTCTAATGACTATAAATAGCAGAACAGGGTGTAGATTCCCATTATTGTAATGTTATGGACCCTTGAGATAAGACCAAAGGTGCTAAAATTAAGACTAACATAAGTTTAATCACAACAGATATAGATATATTATTATTAATCTAACTAACCATTCACCCAAATAATTAAAACTTTTAACTCTAGATATTGAATTATAACTAAAGTTGCGACACTTAATTATTTAATTATGACACTTAATTAAATAATTAATTGCGACACGCAACTAATAGTTTCCAAAGTGTGAGATAAGGGTCATAATTGCAGCAAGAACATTATTAATATATTATAAACATCATCCTCGGTGTGAATAACTAATTTATGTACTTTTGGTTTGTCTGATAGTATAGCTTATAAATAATCAAATATTGATGTCATTGATTATTTGCAAATTAATCTATTTTTCCGGTGTTGTTGTGTGTGTGTTGTTAGTGAGGATAAAAAACAAGGAAAACCACATTTCATGGAACATCATAGGCTGCAATCTACCGCCATATCAAAACCATAGAAAACGAAGAACATCGGTTGCAACTACAACCCTCAAAATCAGCTCTCGATGACTATCCCCTACAGTCATCTCTCACTAATAAAAATCAGATCGAATGTCTTCCACCCTCCAACCATAGATTACATTTACATCTAGAATACATCACTCATCCTCGGATCTACAACTAAGAACAAATATGTAAACAAAACTTTTACAATCAAATGACAGGTGCGCTCATCTTGGCACCATAAAACTGTCGGACCAAAACAAACATATCTTTGGTCATCCAAAAATCTTTTTCATTGAAGAGAAAGGTTTTTTTCACTGGGAACATTGTTCTAGACACAATCGAACAGGTCTCACAAAACAAAAATGAGCATATATTGGATAACCAGATCATATGGTTGTGCCCCTCTCCATACAATAGAGCCAAAATTACAATTTCTAAATAAGAAGAAGAAGAATAGAAAGAAGGTAACAAGCATAGAAACTCAATTCCATATTATATAAAACTCGTCCTTCCTGCATGTAGATCTTGACATTCAATACATGAACACTCAAACAACCAATCAACCACCATTGCACATATACCAAATAAAATCATGTAATGAAAACATAACATAAGAGAAATACTTATCTCAAATTATGGGCAACTAGCTGTAGCAAGACAACTTTCCTCCCAGTCGTAGACAACGTCAATCCTTCCTCGTTTTAACTAGTCACCTCCTAGATGAGACCATGGATCCACAAGTATAGGCTCACTTAGTGTCACTAGTCTCCAAACTACCTTTTCTGATACCCACAATTCTTCCCATTACTACTTTCATGTTCGTATCCACTGCCTATGGGATGTGACCTAGCTCGTCATTCCCATTTACTAGCTTCCTATGTGAGAACCTAGACTAGTAAAGGGATGTAATGGAAGCAAAGGGAAACAAATAGACTCACTCTAAGTCTCAACACACTCTCAATAATATCAACAAGCCCAACATGGCTAGATAGCATAAGTCACATGGTCCAAAGCTCAATATTAACTTCAACAAGGAGAGGGCATAGGAATTTATAACACAAGGAGGCCAACTCTAACCCAAAGGGATCAACTCAAATTAGAGACAGGTAGTTTTAAGCTTCATCATGGAGACTTAAATTGAATTAGTGGAGCGGTGGCTTAGTGAAAATATCCCCTTTCCCGAACCATGAGGAGGAGTTACCAAAAACCAAGGAGTGGAACCATGAAGGCACACTAATGCATAAAGGGGGTTACAAAATGTTGATTGCATGGGCAGACCCGGGTTTACTATAATCAACCAACAACACCCCTAACTCACTGGCCCTTTCGGCAACAGACCGCGAAGCGATCTAAAGTCTCACCCGAAGTGAATCTAATGGGTTGGCCAAGACTCAAGTGTCTTGGACCAAGTTCTGAGCATCCTACTTCTTTTCTCTTACTCCTGTGGGTCACCAGATCAACTATATTGGCGCATCGCGCATCCCCTTCTACTCGCAGCACTTTTACCCGTGCAATTCTTACCCACACGCAAGTCGCACGATTTCTTCCTGCGTCGCACAACTTCCACTTACTCATAATATTTCCAACCTTATCGCATCTCTGCGCACCGTGGGACACCCAACCTCTTCTCAACACTAAGCCCTCAGCTCGCAGTATCGCGCACCGCAGCTTCTCTACTGGTGCGATATCGCCCCTCTGCGATATCTTACCACTACGACTTTGCGCTCTTAGCGTTGACTGTGCCGATGTGCGAAACTCTACTTCCCAGAAGTTATATTGTGATTAAATGGTCATTAGAAATAGACGTAAAGGAGTCTTTAAGCAGCTTACTAAAATACTTCAACTTGTCTCTATCTTCCTGCCTTATCGTGAACCGAGCAATACATACATTCACTTACTGCAACTAACATTTTATGCATAATAACCAGTAACAATAAGCAAGTGCAATCACATTCATGCAACACATAACACGCAGATTTAACGTGGTTCACCCCCAGGATGGGAGCTACGTCCACCAAACTGTGCTTCTATTATTTATCTTGAGGGAAGTCAGCACAGTCTTTGCACTGCATATGCATCGCGAGATCTCTTCCAGATCTCTGGCCTATTTCTATCTCTATATTGTTGTTCTTTCAATATATCCTTCCCTCTCTGTTCTCTCTGTGGATGGTTACATACAGACTCAAATGACTCACAGACAAGCTAGGTGTCTGGATCGTTACAACACAGTCTGTCTGACTGACTCCTGAGTCTACAAAAATAATCAACTGACCAACTAATGACTCATCCTATGAATCGACCAACCAACCCTTTATAATACAAAATACAAGCTTTTATAGGCGGCCCGGAGGTCTCGCCATTACAACACTGTGGTCCTGTCCCAACAGTAACCCAAACCCTAATTAGTGATAGTTGGTCCTCTCTGTCCTTGAGGTAGCCGCTTCCCGTCACACCACAGCTCTCTGCAGTCTTCCATGCTTCCCGGCACTGACCATGGGTACTATGCACCGCTTCTCTTTCTGTCCTTCGCCTTCAATGCTTGCGCCTCGTTGCTCCTTCTTCTTTATGAGGGTCGCTGAGCCCTCCTGTCTTCCGTCGCTGCCTTCAATGCAGTGGGTGAGCTCTCCCTTCTCGGCCGCTCAGGTACCGTTGCTCTTCTTTGACTTTCGCATCCCAAAAAGTCACGGTTTCCGGCTCTACTCTCCAGCTGGAAACGTGCTACGGCGTCGTAGCTCTGCCTTGTCTTCTTTCCGCTAACGCTATATCTTTCCGCCAAAACTAGCAGCTTCTTCTGTAGCTGCGGGACCCTGCTCCAACACAAAACATCAAGGAGGGCGAAATAGTTGAGATAGGGCATCCAATATGGTCATAAATATCATGGAAGCACAAAATATGATCATCAATGCATCATTGTAAGAGTGGAAGCTAGAAAATAGCTTACAACCCCTAAAAACTAGGAAAAGGGCTCATAAATGACCCAAAACACATAAATGTGAGGGAATATCTTCCCAAGGAGGGAACCCTAGGCAACAGGGGCCCACTAAGGTGTGAAAAAAGTTGCAATATTAACTCCATAGTCCATAAATATTGAGAATAGGGCTCATTGTACAATTTTTGGGTGACCAACATTATTAATCTCACCAAGGTGAAAATATGAATTGGGATGGACAAACTTAAGCCAACAACAAGTTATAAGGTGTCAGGAATTTCCCCATTCCCCCTCACTTTGTGTAATCCATGGTCCCCCATACTCTTTTAGTTTCATTTGTTGAACCAGTTGTTTATTTAATCAATAGTAACAACATTCAAAGATAGCAAAGATGCTAATAATAACATTAACATTAATAATAGTGTCGAAGTACAAATTCACTTTATCAAACAATAATCATAATTCCTTAATGCAAAAGAACATAATTCACATGAAGGATCATAAGTTTGGAGCTTAAAAACTCGGGTATTACATCCCCCTCCCCCTTAAACAATGCATCATCCTCGATGCATATTACATGCATGCCGCAAAAGTTTAAAATAGATGAGGGTATGCTTCCCTCATGTCATCCTCTAGATCCCAATTCACATCCTGGGGACTGTAATGGGCCCATTGAACCTTTACCTGCCTAATTTCTTGATTCCAAAGGAGCTTGACCTTGCTACCCAAAACGACAATAGGTTGTACCAGAAAATCTCCTTCCAGTTCCACCTAGATCATAATCCATTCAATGACATGATTAGTACCATGTTCATATATATATAAGAAAACAAAATCACTCTAATTACCCGGATCACATTCCAATCAATTGCATGGTTAGTATCAGGTATATAATTTTTCAATAAAGACACATGAAACACATTNAGGTATATACTTTTTCAATAAAGACACATGAAACACATTATGGACTCTAATGCAAGTGGGTAGGTCCATCTCATAAGAAACAGACCTTATCTTAACTAAGACCTCAAAAGGTCCACAGTATCTAGCAGCTATCTTGGAGCAATTTCCCAAGTTTAAGGAACTCTGCTTGGGTCTAACTTTCAAAAAGACTTGGTATCCAACTTGAAAGTGTTTGGCAATCTTGTTCTAATCTGCGTATCTCTTCTTCCTGTCTTGAAATACCTTTAGATTATGATTTATCTTAACCATTTAATCCTTCATTTCATTTAATAATTTTGGTCTAACAATGACTTCGTTCGTTGGGTTATCCCAACTGATGGGAGTATTGTACTTCCTTCCATACATGGACTCGAAAGGACTCATCTTCAAAGAGGAATGATATCCATTCTAATAAGCAAATTCCACCAAGTGCAAATAATCTTCCCACTTAGATGGTCGATCCATCACATACATCCTTAACATATATTCAATTACTTGGTTAACTCTTTATGTTTGTTCATTTTTCTAAGGGTGGTATGATGTACTCATGTTTAGACTTGTACCAAACCCCTCGAACAATCCTTTCCAAAAGTTAGAAGTAAATTTTGAATATTTTTCAGATACTATAACCTTCGGGATACCATGCAATCTGGCTACTTCTTTCATGTAAATATCTGCAATGTTAGTTGCTTTGTGATTTTCCTTTATTGGAATGAAGTGTGCTTCCTTAGTCAAATTATCTATCACCACCATGGTAGCATCATTTTGCAACCTCATCTTAGGTAACTTGGGGATGAAATCCATCATCACTACAACCCATTTCCATTCTGGTATTGGCAAGGGTTGCAACAATCATACTGGATGTCGATGCTCAACTTTAACTTTTTGACATTCCATGCACCTAGATGTATAATCTGCAACATCATTCTTCATCCCTGGCCAATAGTATTGTTTCCTTATTCCTGCTACTATTTTCTGATAACTTGAATGTTTGGCATAAGGAACATCATGTGTTTCCTTCAGAACCATCTTCCTTATATCTCCAACATAAGGCACATAACCTCTATCTATGATCATGAGTATCCCATTTTCTTAAAACTTATACTTATCAAATTTCTGTGGATTTTTTTGTTGTTTCAATCCTTATTTCACCTGCTAATAAATTTCATCTGTAACACTGGCTTCAATGAACTTATCCTTTAAATCTGATGTGCTAATGTTGATAGATGCTACATGCATCACATGTATCCTCCTACTAAGCGCATTAGCTACTTTATTTTCCTTACCTTTGATATTCTTGATGTCAAAGTCATATTCACATAATAACTCTGTCCACCTCCTCTTCCTTGCATTCAAATAAGGTTGCTCAAACAAGTATTTTAACCCATCATGGTCATTTCTCGACTCAAACTTTTTACCCATAAGATAATGTCTCAATATCTTCAAAGCATGGATGATAGTTGCAATATCTAAGTCATGGGTGGCATAGTTTTTCTCATGTTCCTTCAACTTTCTAGATTCATAATTGATCACATGTCCATCAAGCATTAATACTCCACCAATGCCAGCTTGTTTGCATGCATCCGTGCATATAACAAATTTCCCTCAAGGTCCGCAATATTTAGCACTGGTGTACTGGTAACTATTTCCTTAAGTCTTTAAAAACTATCTTCGCACTTAGAAGTCCACTTGAACTTTACACCTTTCTTTTGCAAGGATGTGATAGGATGATCCAACTTCAAGAATCCTTCGATGAATGTTCGGTAGTATCCAGCTAACCCTATGAAGAATCTGACTTCTGATACGTTCTTAGTTGTTCGCCATTCCATAATGGATCTTATCTTCTCATGATCTACTCAAACAACTTCTTCTTATATTATATGCCCTAGGTAGTGGATTATTCCTTGATAAAAAGAACACTTTCTTAATTTGGAATACAATTGATGTTCTCTAAGCTCTTGCATTACTAGTCTTAGATTTTCTTGATGTTCTTCTTCTATCTTGGAATAGATAAGGATGTCATCCAAGAATACAATCACAAACTTATCTAAGTACTTTCTAAAAACTCCATTCATTAAACACATGAATACTGCAAGTGCATTTGTTAAACCAAAAGGTACTACTGTGAACTCATAGTGTCCATACCTTGTTCTGAATGTCATCTTACTAATATCCTCATTCTTAATTCTAATTTGGTGGTATCCCGACCTCAAATCTATTTTTGAAAACACCTTGGATCCTCTCAATTGATAAAACAAGTCATCAATTATTAGTAAGGGATACTTGTTTTTAATCGTTGCTTTGTTCAACTGCCTATAATCTATGCAAAGTCTAAGTTAGAGTTCCATATTTCTTCTTCACAGATAACACAAGAGCTCCCCTGGGTGAAACATTGGGTCTTGTCTAGCCTTTCTTTAGTATCTCCTCTAACTACATTTGTATTCCTTTAACTCTAGAGTACTCATTCTATAAGGTGCTTTAGATGAAGGTATTGTTCCTGGCACCAAGTCGATAGACAAAACAATGTCCCTCTTAGGAGGTATTCATGGCGGTTCTTGAAATATATGTGCAAAATTTTGTAGTACCGAATAATCCTACAGCTCTGGCTCTTTTCCTTCTTTTGATTCTTCCACTTGAATTGCATATAATTGCCATCCCTTTAAAATACATTTCTTCAATTGCAGAGTTGTGATCTACCTCAGGGATATGGGTCTAGGTATACCTTTTATTGCCACTCAATTCCCTTCTTCATCCAAACAAGTATAAGTTTTATTATGCAATCTAGAATTGCATGATGTGCATCCAACCAATCCATGTCAATCAATACATCATATGACCCCAAGGGTATGATGTTTAAGTCTACAAAGGTTTTTGAAGAACACACTTTTACAATTTCAGTGATTTTCCTCTTGGCTCGTGTAGCTAAATGTACTATACTTGTTGTTTCAAGTTTACTTTTATTCAAATGACATTTCTCAACTAGATTAGGTTCAATGTAACTATTGCTAGCTCCCGAATCAATCAAAATAGTTATAGTTTTATTAGCAATCTTACCTGCTACCTCAATCATTTGGGATTGGTGGTCAGCTTGCCTCCCATCCAGGACTGCATAGATCCTTTCAACACTTCCACCTACATCTCCAAGATTTGAATCCTCCTGAATGTTGTGAAGGCTATTTTTATTACACGAGCATTGACTGGAAAAGTGATTTTCCTTACATCTCCAACATTCCACAGGTGGTGTTTTCCCTGTAGGCTCTTCCCTTAACTGTCCTTGTTGATGATAATTATTGTTTCTAAACTTTGAATGCTTGAAACATTTCTTTCTTTGTTCTTGCTTGTTATTCTTCATATCCTTCCAATTCTTCTTATATGGGACCTTCCTCTTATTTTATTCATATAAGTGTTTTTCCTTCCAGATTGCATCCTTAAGGTTCCTTAGTCTATCATACTGAATTTTATCTATATAAGATTCAGGAAGACCACTTAGGAGCCTTTGAATCCTTACCTTCTCATCTTTGATGAACTTCGCGTACTTCAAAAGTTCCAAAAAATTCTTATCATAGGAATCCATAGTCATGCTTCCCAACTTAAGCTCAAATAACTCTTCCATCCTTTGTCATAGTAATGCTAAGAGAGGTATTCCTTCTGGAAGTATTTCTTAAATTTCTTCCAAGAGATTCTATCTCTATCGACGTCTTTTAGATTAACTAGTTGATCCCACTAGATAAATGCCTTCCCTTGCAAACGGTATATGGCTACCTGTGCTTTCATATTAGGTGTGTATTGGTGCAACTGGAATAACTTCCTGAGTCCCAAGAGCCATGCTTCAGCGCCTTCTCCTTGTTTTACTTCTCCATCAAAAGTTGGGGGCTTGATTCTTCTAATCTCTCCTACTAGTTCATCTTGAGCAAACCTCCTCTTCTTGTATCTCACTGGAGATCTTCCAGGATTGCTCTATGTACTACTTGATGCATACCCCTTCTTTCTCTCTGAGTTATAAGGTCTCCTTGAAGATGATCTAGACCTCGCATAACCTCTTTTATGAATCTTTTCAGTGGATCTTTGGATGGTCTTCAATTATTTTAGATCATTCATAATCTACTCCTTGATATGAATTATCCTTTCATTATCCTCTCTACACTTCCTCATTGAATCCTCCAAGCTTAATGATTCACTGGTCATCTTATGTATAAATTACCTTATTCCCTCAACAAAATCCTCTTCATGACTATATGGTCTCCATCCTTCCTCAAAATCCATCTCCAATCTTTGACTTCCTACTCCTGAACTTGTACTTGTTGAATCTTGAGTCTTCACGGTTTTGATTAAAATATCAGTTTTGTGGAAACACCACTTGCTCAATCAATCATAGGGAGCTGTAATGTGTTCATTATCAGCATTATGTTAGTAAAATACATATTGGTATAATTTCATTATCATTTAAACCACTTTTCTTCTGGTTTATAATGTAACTAGACAACTTTTCTAAGTTACAATCTACCTAATTAGACAAGGGGGGTAGAAATCCTTCCAAGATTTCTCCTTACTGGTTGAACATCAAGTCCATATCCATACTATGCTGACATGTGAAACTATATTAATGTGCATTCATCCAAGTTATATAATGCAAATCCATGTTTACAAAGTGACTTGAAACTTCGCAGAAGGCCCAACAGTTGCAGTGTTGAAACCTTCAGCTCTGATACCACTTCTATTATCCTGGACCCTTGAGATAAGGCCAAAGGTGCTAAAATTAAGACTAACTTAGGTTTAAGCACAATGGATATAGATAAATTACTATTAAGCTGACTAACCATTCACCCAAATAATTAAAATTTTAACTCTAGAGATTGAATTATAACTAAAGTTGCGACACTTAATTATTTAATTACGATACTTAATTAAATAATTCATTGTGACATTCAACTAGTAATTTCCAAAGTGCAAGCTAAGGGTTTTAATTGCAACAATAACATGAATAATACATTATAAACATCATGAATAACTAATTTATGTACTTTTGGTTTGTTTGATAACATAGTTTATAAATAATCAAATATTGATGTCATTGATTATTTGCAAATTAATCTATTTTTCGGTGTTGTTATGTGTGTGTTTTTAGTGAGGATAAAAAGTAAGGAAAATCACATTTCATGGAACATCCATAGGCTTCAATCTACAGCCACACCAATACCATAGCAAACAAAGAACATCGGCTGCAACTACAGCCCTCAAAATTAGCTCCCGATGACTATCCCCTACTGTCATCTCTCACTAATAAAAATCAGATCATATGGTTGCCACCCTCCAGCCATAGACTACACTTACATCTAGAATACATCACTCATTCTCAAATCTACAACTAAGAACAAATATGTAAACAAAACATTTACAATCAAATCACATGTTCACTCATCGTGGCACCAGAAAACTATTGGACCAAAACAAACATATATTGGTCATCCGAAAAGCTTTTTCAATGAAACAAAAGGTTTTTTTCACTGGAAACATTGTTTCAGACACAATTGAAGACTTCTCACTACACATAAATGGGATAAACATATCATATGGTTGCACCCCTCTCAATACAATAGAGCCAAAATTACAATTTCTAAATAAGAAGAAAAAGAATAGAAAGAAGGTGACGACCATAGAAACTCAATTCCATATTATATTAAATTCATCCTTCCTACATGCAGATACTGACATTCAATACATGAACACTCAAAAAACCAATCAACCAGCATTGCACATGTACCAAAAATAATGTAATGAAAACATAACATAACAAAAATACTCATCTCAAAATATGGGCAACTCGTTGCAGCAGGACAACTTTCCTCCCAGCCGTAGACATCGTCAAGCCTTCCTCGCTTGAACAGCTCACCCTCGAGATGAGACCATGGATCCACAAGTAGAGGCTCACTTAGTTTCACTACTCTTGAAACTACCTTTTCTGAGAGCCGCAATGCTTCCCACTACTACTTTCAGGTCTGTCTCCACTACCTATGGGATGTGACCTAGATCGTCATTCCCATTTTTTGGCTTCCTATGCGAGAATCTAGACTGGTAGAGTGATATAATCGAAGCAAAGGGAAACAAATAGACTCACTCTAAGTCTCAACACACTCTCAATAATATCAGCATTCCCAACACGGTTAGATATCATAAGTCACATGGTACAAAGCTCAAGATTATCTTCAACAAGGAGAGGGCATATGAATTTATAGCACAAGGAGGCCAGTTCTAACTCAAATTAGAGAGAGATATGTTCAAGCTTCATCATGGATACCTAGATTGAATTAGTGGAGTGGTGTCTTAATGAAAATATTCTCTTTCCCAAATTAGCATCATGAGGAGGAGTTACCAAAAACCAAGGAGTGGAGCCATGAAGAGCACATGGAGGCACACTAATGCATAAAGGGGGTTACAAAACATAAAGAAGGGAGAAATAGGTGAGAGAAGGAATCCAATAGGGTCAAAAATATCATGGAAGCACAAAAATAGGATCATTAATGGATAGTGTAATAGTGGAAGCTAGAAAATAGCTTACAAACCCTGAAAACTAAGAAAAGGGCTCATAAATGACCAAAAACTCATAAATGTGAGGTAATATCTTCCTAAGGAGGGCGTCCTAGGAAGTAGGGGCCCACTAAGGTGTGTAAACGATTCAATATTAACTCTATAGTCCACAAATATTGATAATAGGGCCCATTGTACAAGGTTTGGGTGACCAACATTATTAATCTCACCAAGGTGCAAATATGAATTAGGATGGACAAACTTAAGCCAACAACAAGTTATAAGGTGCTATATATTTCCCCATTCCCCCTCACTTTGTGTAATTAATGGTCCCCCATACTCTTTTAGTTGCCTTTGTTAAGCAATTTGTTTATTTAATCAATAGTAACAACATTCAAAGATAACAAAGATACTAGTAATAACATTAACATTAATAATAGTGCCAAAGTACAAAGTCATGTTATCAAACAATAATCATAAGTCCTTAATGCAAAATAACGTAAGTCAAATGAAGGATCATAAGCCCAAGAATTAACAAATGGGGTATTACAATTATGTTCGATCATCCCATGATTTTCAATATTATGGTTTTAAAACTAGGGCTAAAGTAGGATATCATGAAAGACCTCCAAAGATTCTTTACGGCAAGCAAGTTCGGTGGGCATGGAATTGAGGTTATTTTCTGTATGAATCCCTTAGAACGGACAAGTCTGGCATGGTTTCTACCACATAAAACTAAGAAATCTTCTACACTTTTGGGGCATTCAAGATTATTACATGTAATTAACTCTCTATTGAAGACCACAAGTTGGTTCATGACCTCTAAAATTTGATGGAGGTTGCTCAAATGACTCCTATAAATGTAACTAAATATCTCATGAAGATGGGTGACCATCCCATGACTTCCCTCCAAAACCTAATTCAAGATATTCCTAAGGCTAGTAAAAGAATGACTAGTATCGATTTGAAGGGCATTTAAGAAGATAATGCTTTTGCAAAAGAGGGAAAAGCATTAAATGTCAAAACCAATATTACCATTATTGTTGCCACTAAGGTAATTTTTGTATTGTTAATTGCTAACCCTTTTGATATATTTGATGATGATGAAAATGAGAACCCATTGACATTGTTAAACACCCTTATTTCTCTAAAGTAAAAAATACCACCTTTGATGGCCAAAAAGTAGCAACTAGCAATGGCGATGAGTGCAAAATTGTCATCGATGCCCCATCCTACATCCTGGACTAGTAAGTATTCATTATTCTTTCAATTTGTTGTTTTCTATAGAGTTAAGAGATTTATGTAGTTTGAGGAAGAAGGACTATTTTTATGGTTTTAGACTTATGCCAATGTTAGTAGGATTATAGACTTGTACTTATAGATTTTTTTAAATCGATAGATGTCATCGGCTTTTATAGGGTTTTGGAAGTTTTCAGGATTTGGGGGCTAGGAAAATTTCATTTCTCGTACTATCTATCTCAACTCAAATCCTAATACATTTATGTATAAACTCCTACTTTTTCTAACCCTATAACAATTGATCCTTCATTTATTGCATCAAATATTAAATATCATGCAAAATTTCACACCTTGTTTCTAACATATTAAATTTGATGTTCCACAAGCCTATGTGGAAACTGCTACGAGCAAACGAGATAGTTGATATGATGGTGGACTAAGATAATGGATTATTATAATGAGGATCATCTAAGCATGCGTATTATTTTTCAATGGAGTTTTTAGAGTTATGATTGTATTGGTGTTATACCCAAATCCTGTCACCGGCATGTGATAAGATCTCTAACACCTTTATTTGCCCTCAATCCCAAACATTGAAGTGAAAACAATGCTCTAGATGTTGATCCTACATACAAAACTCTAGCACCGCTCTTACCCTTAAGCTTGTAAGTGATACCTTATACAGCACCACCTGAGTTATGTGGAAGACAGGCGGTGCCACCACCTTTCACCTTTGTTTTTGGCTCGGTTCTCACCTTGCACCGCTCTGTCATAAGGGAGTATAAGCGGTGCCCTTGATAAAAAGTGAAAAAAAGGAGGTTTCATGAAGCTTCTAGAACAAAAGCTTCATGGCTAGCCTTATCCCTACTCACTTGGGTTAGTTAAGCTCGATATCCATGCTTTGGGAATCTCATGGCCACCTCACCCACCTATTTCTCAACCATTCCTATCCCTTTGAGCCCTATAAAACCAAGCTCATACTCCATGGTTGAGGGGAGAATAAAAGAGTAAAGTTATGCTGCTAAATTAACATCCTGGCCTAATCCATCAGAGAACATAGAGGAGCAATTTGGAGCTAACGGGGATGAGATGTTAGTCTTGTGAAGGAGTGCATCGACACTAAGGCGAAAGGTTGTAAGCTCTTTCATTCATATATTAATGAAAAGTTGGTTCCTTTCCCATATATATGTTGTGTTATAATCTCACATGTGTATTATCAGATTCCTTAGTCACTGGTATGGATCTATGGATAGTTTTCTGGTATCTTTGATGTGGTCGTGTGTTTGATGTGTTTATGCAGGTCTTCCATCAGAGATCTTATTCCAGGAATCTATAGTTTCTAGGGAAAGTCTTCTGACCTAGTTGTGACTCATTTGTTCTGGATATGAACCATTCAGACCAGAGGAACATCTTCTGTCCGCAGAAGGTGCGATATTTTTTATAACAAATCTAGTGAATCTGCTAGGGAATACAAGCTTCAGTTGATCTGATCTTCCTCAGTATTCGAACACTTGTTCGAATCCAAGCTCCAGTCTTCAATATTTTCAGTCAGATCTACCATCTGACTTAGTGAAGTTTTGGTTTGAAATCATCATATCTCTTCATATCTAAGTCAGATTGACTTTATATGCTATGTATTACTGTTGATTCATCAGTTTTAATATTATTTTTGCAACTTCTAACTTGATTTTTTCACTCTCCTTGTGTTCTATATTTTTACAGGTAACCGCTCATGTGCTGTGGGCAATACACGGTGCCACCGCATGAATGCAGTTACCCATAGGCGGTGCCACCGCCTGAGTTCAGAAAGCAAAAAAGCGGTGTTGCTTCAAAAAACCGCTCTATCAGTGACCCCTTCAACGCAGTGCCAGGTAGGCCCTGTTCCAGACCTTGTTTTTTTATTTTTTGCAAAAGTAGATCTTGATTTTTCATTCAGCCCTGTACTATCAAGGCTTGTTTGGATAAATCTGAGTGTTCATGGTTGGAATTTTTTGGTGGTAAGAGCTTGTTTGGTTGAAAAATCCAACAGTTAGGTTAGGCTTGTTTATTATTCATTGCTTCCATGCTTGTTGGCTTTGATCTTGAAAGGAATAATTGAAAGTGTTGTTTTAGTTAGGTCTCTTTTCGTTCGTTGATAAAGACTAAGAGAAAGGTTGCTTGATCATTTTCTTGTTTTCATTTTTCCATAGAGTTAGTGGGAGACTTCTTTTTTGCTTTAAAAAAGAAAAAAAAAATTGTTGAGATTAGGTCATTGTTTTTATCGAGCTTAAGTCACTGGATCTCTAATTAGCTTCATAAGCTTTCAGGATTCCTTTGTTCTTTTGTCTCTTTTGCATCATTATCTCATCAAAAGAAAGAAAACAATATATCAATAGTTTAAGTTAGATCTTTCCATGTTTTAGATAAAAATTGAAAAAAATAGATTGCATATGCATATTGAGTGTTGGTTGTTTCTCTTCTAGGAAAAGAGACTCTTTCCCATCTGATTGCTTTCAAAAAATTAGTTTGGAGCATGTTGCTTGTTTTATTTCTCGGTTCAAGAGTTGTTTGAGAATTTTTTTGGTTTCAAAGCAAAATTGAAAAGAAAAAGAATCTATCTCCTTCTCGTAATTACGCATATTCTGAATGGTAAAGTGAATGAACGTGCATTTCATATTTGCATGGTTTTACTTTTTCTATCAAAATCTCATGCATTCACCTAACCGTCCACTTTAAAATTAACGGTAGCTTTAGGCCTAAAAATTGTATAGAAATTTGAGTGATAGGTTAGAGACGTGTTCGGGAGTCATTAAACGTAGGAGCTGTCGTTACTTGTCTGCACTACAACCTAGGACTCACACGGTTCTTCCACGTACCGTCGGCATATCGAATGGCCTTTCACGTACCCTTGAGGTATATATAAAGGTACTTTACTTACTCAATTGTATATCGGAAGGCCCCTTGTGAACGGTTGTGCATTAGACAACACTAACACCGATTTGAGCTTCCACGTACCTTGCGTATATCGGGAGACCCCACTAGGATACCCTGTCCATCTGAGAAAAACCCTTTGGTCGTATTGTGTGGTGTAATACACCGAAAACAACATTCGGGAAAATTACTATGCACGTACCCTTGTGGTATATCGCGAGTTGTGCCTAATTGACAATCCTGGTGAGAGACCGACTATTTGAGCTCCTCCTATCATTTAAGTTTGCTTGTTGGCATGTAGCTTAAGTAGGAGAAATTTTTTTGTGTGTTTTTAGTTTTGATACCCTAGTTTAGTTTAGTAACTGATACCAATCTGCCTAAGTTTCAGTTGAGATGATCCAGAAGGAATCAGGGCTTGCCACCCGATTTTCCTCCTATAACAAGAGAAATTCCAATGGAAGCCAATGACCAAGGAGCTGCAACTACTTCCCACCAGGAAGGAAATACAGTTGTAGAAAGTGGAGACTAATTCACTTCTTATATTAATCCCTTGGTTCAACAGCCTCATATGGTTGATACTTCCTTTCATCCACATATGGAAGGTCGTACCGACAGTCTTGTTCCACCTGAGTATGGCTCGGATGCTCCATTTTGGAGAACTTCTATGGGGAAGGCCATTGCCTCATTTGGGGTAAATAGGCCCTCTCCTGAAAAATCTTCACCAAGTGAAGAAGAGTATAGACAAATCCAAGCCTCTATTCACCGTGCACCAAATTTTAAGGAAAGAATGCAGAGATTAGATAGAATATTAGCGACCCCCATACCTCATAAAGAACCTCTTTCGGCTCTTCTCCCTCGTAATACGGATCCTTGGCCTCTGGCTGAAATTAAACCTTCTTCTCATGGTCATCCAATATAGGGTGAGACTTCTCGCAATCTAGGTCAAACCTATAATTCCACCCCTGCAGCTTTGAGTTCTAGGTCTGTCTCTAGTCATCCCATACTTTCTATGGTTGGGGGGCAACCTTCAGTTCCAGTAGTGTCTGTACCTTCTAACGTCGAGGGGAAACCCCTGGCGTGACCTATATTACCCACTAATGGAATTGTTACGAATAATAGGCAAATCTCTACTGTAGGACAATCCACAGTATATATCCCTCCCACAAACACAAATGTGGTAGACCCTCCTTCAAGTTCAGGTCAGCCCTTGGTGGCACAACCTGCAGTTCATCAACCCTCATGGGGTTATGGTTATCTAGCAAATCAAATGCCTATAGAAAATATGAATTATCAACCCAACCCTATAGGAATGTCTTATACTGGAATTCCATACCCTAGGAATACTTTTACACCATGGGGGAAACCCAACTGGTCTTACATGCCGGCGATGGGAGGAATACCTATTCATACTACTGGCGGTGTCGGAGGACCATCTTATGGAGTTCCTCCTACCAGAGGTCCTAACGGTCCTAGCGGTCCTCCTCCTAGTGGTCCTGGCGGTCCTCCTCCTAGTGGTCGTGGAGGTTCTGGTGGTCCTCCTCCTGGTGGTGCTAGGGGTTCTAGTGGCCCTCCTCCTGGTGGCCCTCCCCCTGGTGATCCTGGTGGTCCTGGTGGTCCCGGAGGTCCTGGTGGGCCTCCTCCTAATGGTTCTAATGGGCCTAATGGTCCTGGTGGTCAATCTTCAGGAAGTACATCATCTCATCAGATGTTTCAACAACCTATATATCAGTCAACCTACGGCCCTACTGGTGGTTACATGCATTATCAATATTACCAGTACGTGGAACCCAATCGTCAGTTACCTTTCCTAGCAACTTTGGACTTACCTTATTAGCCATATTGATTAATGACCCCATTCAACACAATCCTTCATGGCCTACTATTCCAGTAAAGTTACCATCGAACATCCCAAAATTCGATGGTAAGTAGGGAGATGATGCCAAAAATCACGTTATGACTTTTCATCTATGGTGTTTATCGAACTCCTTGATGGATGATTTTATTCGATTGAGACTCTTCCACCGCACTTTGACCAGTATGGCCACGAAGTGGTATATTGAACTTCCACAACATTTGTTTGTGGATTTTAGTGCATTGGAAACTATCTTCCTCACACACTTTCAACTACCCATCCGTTATGAAACGGGTACATACCTTTTAACCTCTCTGCGTCAAAACACCTCCACATACATATCGGATCACATCCATGAGTGGAGAAGGTGGAGAAGGCTCATTAAAGCTCCTATCCCAGACAACCTCTTAGATGATTGGTTTATGAAGTCTTTGTTTCCACCCATTTCCCAAGATGTGGCTATGGGCGATGTTGTCACTGAAGACCAGGGTATTAGTCGCGCTCAATATCTGGATTTGGTGTATTCCCAGTCCGAAACACTATATGACTTGATCCCTCAAGCTCCTCACCCTAGCACTAATCCTGCTAAGCCATCAGCAGAAACTCTTGTTGGTGGGATTGTTGGTTCAATCCAACCCTCAGCAGCAGCGAAACCTACCAAGCAACCCAATGATTCTGCTACTACTCCTTCGACTCCTAAGGTTTCCACCGAGATGAATGTTATTCAAAGTACGCAAACACCAGGTAATAATAAAAAGAAAGGTAAAGGAAAAACAAAAAACCTAGAAATCAACAAGAGAGCCCGAAACATGCAACCAATGAAAATGATAAAGGGAAGAGAAAAGCAAAATATCCATGTATGTTGTGCGAAGGGGATCACTTCACGAAGGAGTGTCTTCGTCGAGAAGAAATCAATAATTTTTTTAAAACTAACCCTATGCCGGTAGTTCTCACTGATCCTTTCCCTTCTCAGCAACAACTAATAGACCACATGTCTAATCAAGGAAATTCTAGTTATCTGATAGCAAATTCACATGATGTCCTCGGAAACTGTTAATTTACAAACTCGAAGACAAAATTATGACAAAGTTGCAGATAAAAAAGAAGATAATTCTTCTTCAAAAAATGCTCTCCCTACTAGTTCTCCCACGTCCTCGTCTAATGGTCCCCTAACTATCGAGAAACCTAATCTCGACATGATTTTCCGTCTGCCCAAGAGTACTCTTAGAAATTCTGTTTTTAATCCCAATGTTCGAGCTGTATAGTTTTATAACGTCGTTGAAGATCTCGCTCGGGAACCATGTGCAATGTCTAACTTGGAAGTACTCCAAAGTTGTCCTACACAACGCAAAAACCTATTAACCATGTTAGGAGATTTAGACCTGGACAACACTAATTTGATTCATTTCAATGTCGAGAACTATAAGTCTAGGCTACCTCACCAACTCGCTTTTCAAATCATTTCGAAAGTAGTTGGGAAAAAGGTCTTTAGAACTATCCTAGACGAAGGAGCTTCAACTTCAGTTTTGTCCATGTCTTGTTGGAAAGCGATCGGCTCTCCCGAGCTTATGAAATCACTGACGACCCTAAAAGACTTTGATGGACAAGGTTTTCATCCCCATGGTCTCATACCAGCACTTTCAGTCGAGCTTGGGGGAAAAACTATTTCCGTTCAAGTGGAAGTGGAGGATGCCACGTTAGACTACAATCTCCTACTAGGAATAAATTGATTTTATGCTATGACTGTTGTCGCTTCGACGGTATTTCGAACCCTCAAATTTCCACATCTAGGGAAGATTGTAACAATTGATTAGCTTGATTTATGTATGCCAGATGTTACTACCCCTATGGCGAATAACATCCCTATGTTAGGTCAGTCCCCTCCTCCTTACCAGTCGATTGGGATAGGTATGTTGAAGGATTATTCCCTTATGGGGGTGTTCCCATTAGCTCCTCCTAACACAAAAACAACGACAGTAAATATGATTTCAGGCAAAAAAGTTGTTGATTCAACCTCATTAAGTCCGCATGAAGCAATGTACAATGTTGTCCAATCCCTTTCCGATGACCACACTAATGATCTTCATCTGGTGGCTTCGGATCCCTACCACCTGCCCTACTTGTTAGAACCCTCTCTTCCTACTCTGGATTATCTCTCCCAAAATTTTCCTTCTGACGAGTCCATCATGGAGATCATGAGTACGAATTAATCCATATGGGAGGATCACCATCACAGATCCTTGTTCCTCCCCAACACCAGTTCGAAGGACCATGATTTTGCATCTCTCTTTAGTACTGATATTGTCCACACTCCTCAAACTCCTGTATTGTTGCAAAACACTGAATCTGATGGAAATCTATGCAACATTACTAAAATGAATCCAATCGACATATCAGTCAATCCTTCCACTCTTGAGCATGTTCATGTTGGGCATAACTGATCAGGAGAAGAATCTGAAGCATACAAAGCACTTTTCAAGGAATTTCGAGATATTTCTCCTGGTCCTATGAAGAAATTCCTGGGATAGACCCATCTATCATGGTTCATGAAATAAAAACCGATCCCATAGCCAAACCTGTCATGCAAAAACTAAGGCAATTCCATCCACGAAAGGCTACGGCTATCAAAACCAAAATAGAAAAACTTCTGAAAGCAGGGTTTATTTATCCTGTGCCCTTGACAGAATGGGTATCAAATGTTGTCTCTGTCAATAAAAAATAGGGCACCATTAGATTCTGCATCGATTTCAAATATTTGAACAAAGCTTGTCCCAAAGACAACTTTACAACTTTACATATCTACCAGATTATCGACAATTGTGCTGGAAGTGTCATCTTCTCATTCATGGATGGATTTTTTGGCTATAATCAGATAGAGATATTGCCCGTCGATCAACACAAGACAACATTTATTTGCCCATGGGGAACTTTTGCGTATAGGAATTTACCATTTGTCCTGGAGAACGATGGAACTACGTTTCAGCGTGCTATGTCCTATGCGTTTCATGATGTCAAACATATTGTGGAACTGTACCTTGATGACCTCCCAACTCATTCACAACGACGGGAGGACCACCCTGGTCATCTTAGGGATATTTTTCTGAGATTTTGTCATTATAATATACAGCTCAATCCACATAAATGTGTTTTTTGCGTTGAGACGGGACGTCTCTTAGGCTTCGTGGTTTCTAAGGATGGCATCTGGATAGATCCATTGAAAATTACAGCTATTTTAGCCCTACCATCCCCAACCAATCTTGTTGAACTCCAAGGTTTGCAGGGGAAGGCAAACTTTCTCCGTCATTTTATGTGCAATTTTGCAGAGAAAACATACGACTATATTCGTCCCCTCAAGAAGGACACTCCATTCTTTTGGGATGACCAAGCCCAATGCACCTTTGATAATCTTAAGCACGCTCTATCCCATTCACTCGTGATACATCCCCCGAATTATTCAAAGGATTTTCTCTTATACATTGTTGACTCCACTACTACCATCGAGATGGTTTTGGTGCAAGAAAATCCTGACGGTCAAGAGCACGTGATCTATTACGCTAGTAAGAATCTCATAGATTCTGAAACTCGATACTCACATGTGGAGAAGTTAGCATTGGCCACGGTCATTGCTGTACAAAAATTTTATCACTACATCTTGCTCCGCACTACCACCGTATTGGCATATCAGAACCCTATGTATTACATCCTGATTCGTCAGGTGCTAGGGGGGGAATATTCCTGATGGATAGTCATCCTACAGGAATTTGACCTTGAGTTTGCCAAGGCCACGTCAAAGAAATCATTGGTCTTTGTTGAGCTGATGTGTGATCTTCCCTATGCCTCGACGGATTCTGAGCCCATTGATTCATTCCTGAATGAATTTATATTCCTCGTAAGCACGATTGATCCGTGTATGGAGATTTAATCATTTATCTCCAGACACAGAGATTTCAGCCCACTCTATCCCGTGGCGATCGTCGCCATATCTGTCACCACGTGAAATACTACATTATCCTGAATGATACTTTGTATAGACGTGGTCTCGATTCCGTTATCCGACGATGCCTTACTCATGAAGAGGCTGAACAAGTTCTATAAGACTGCCACTTTGGAGCATGCGGCGGTCATCTCTCTGGGATGGCTACAACCCATAAAATCCTTCGCGTTGGCTATTTTTGGCCTTCAGTATTTAAATATTGTCATGGGGCTGTTAAGAAATGCCCACCCTGCCAACATTTCTATCTGAGAAAGCGCACCCACCCTGCTCCATTACACCTCGTCATTGTTGTTGGCCCTTTCGCCAAATGGGGGATCGACTTTATGCATTGTAAGCCTACCTCAGCAAGGGGACATGGTTACATCATCGTAGCCGTTGATTATTTTACAAAATGGGTTGAGGCTATGCCTACATATGCAAAGGATGGTAAGACTGCCACCCTTTTTCTGTTCAATCACATGATAGCAAGATTCGGAGTCCCACAGTCTATAGTTATTGATCACGGATCACATTTTCGGAATCAGATGATGGAAGAATTGAGTGCCAAGCTAGGTTTTCATCATGAAAAATCAACACCCTATTATCCGCAAGCTAATGGTCAAGTCGAGGCCATTAATAAAGTTTTAAAAACCATGTTGCAACGGATGGTTGGAGATCACAAATCCAACTAGAACCACATCCTCTTCTCCGCTTTTTGGGATTATAGGACTTCAATAAAAACAACTACTAGTTTTACACCCTTCCATCTAGTTTACGGACTAGAAGTTGTCTTGCCTATTCAGTGTCAGATTCCAACTTTGAAACTTGTCGTTGAACTTCTCCCAGATACCTCTATCGAGGAAGAAAGATTCCTATACCTAAACAATCTTGATGAAACTAGACGAGATGTTGCCTTAGCCAATGAGGCACATAAGAAACGCATCAAGGCGCAGTATGACAAGTCTGTCCAACCTCGTATTTTTAATGAAGGTGACCTAGTTCTGACCTACGATCAGAGACATGACAAACTAGGGAAAGGGAAGTTCGAATCAATGTGGTACGGTCCCTTTTTTGTTTCCAAAGTTTTAGAGAAAGGGGCTTATGATCTCATGGACTATGATGGAATCCCCTTCGGGCAACCTCGCAATGGGTTGTACCTGAAGAGGTACTATGCCTAGATCATTCATGTATGGTACCTTGTATATATGTACATTATTTGACTTTTTTAGTGTGTGTTTTAGTATTTTCAATATGGTTTTGAGTTTAGTGTCCAAATTGTTTATACCATGTTTTGGTTATGCAGAACATATGGCTTTTTATGGATTCGCTGATGGTGCGTGCCGCCATACCTTGAACCTTGCCTCAGCTGCTTGGGTCCTCTATTCCCAAGTTCATGATTTGGTCAGTTCATGAGCATTTTGTATTGGTCCAACTACCAACAATATCGCCAAGTATCAGGCAGTCATCAGGCAGTCATAGGTCTACTGACTAAGGCTGCATCCTGGGACATTCGTGATTTGGTAGTTTTCATGGACTCACAATTATTGGTTTGTCATTTGAACCATATCTATACCATCAAGAACTCGGTGCTTCTCCGTCGCTTCTGGAGAGTACGTTTGTTGGAAAGGTCATTTGAAGTAATTGCTTATAGGCATATCCCTAGGGAAGACAATGCAGTTGCTGACTCATTAGCAAATTATATCCTAGACTGGTATATTGCCCATTCATCTTGAAAATCAAACATGGTTCTTCATATTGTAAATAAATAGTAGATAACACGTAAACTCATGTAAATACATTTGCCATTTGGAACATATAAACACCAGAAATAAAAGTCTCTCTCTCTCTCTCTCTCTCTCTCTCTCTCTCTCTCTCTCTCTCTCTCTCTATATATATATATATATATATATATATAAAGTGTTTTTACAAAAATAGGTCACGAGACCTCATCTGAAGCACTCTGGCTTTCACGAAGTACAAAATGATACAAAATCCTGAAGCTATATCAGCTTTTAGTAATACATCATGCAGAACTATCTAGTGGTGCTTGTGATAGCATATGATAGCCCATACTACTCTACGTAGCAGTCGGCTAAAGCGGCCTGGCACGCCTGCGGTGTGTAACGTCCCCGACCCTCTGACCGACGAAGAGGACACTACCATGGCGTTAACTATCCGGGCTAAGAGCCCCATGAACATGTACATTCATAAAGAGCTAAAATGCTAAAACAAAATGCTTTGAACTAGAACATGCATACATGAACATTTATCATACAGCGGAAGCAAACATACACTCATACAAGCATTCAACATGTTCATCACATTCATTAACAGAAATATGATTGCAAAAGTAAAATGGACAAGATTACTTATCTTATAAGAACTCATTCCGTAACCAGCTACGTCGCTACAACGTTCCACCCAACCATAGGCCAGTTTGCTCCTTAATCTCTCAGCAACGCTGCCACCCCCGAGCTGGGCATGATTCTCCAAGGAATAAGGGAACAAGCAAGCTTACACATGGCCAAGGATACACAAAACATAGCCAAGCCAACACAGTTGGGTTTATCAGGCCATCAACAAGACAGCCAAGCCAACATGGTCAGGTTTATCAGGCCATCCAGGAGCTGGGAAAGGCTAAATGCTAAGCTGGTGAGCCCATTACAGAGATAGGAACACCTACACAAGAACTAGCCTGACTTCTAAGACACCCACTCACACCCAACACAAGGAATCGGTCCCTTCTCTGCTACGCAGTCCCTCGGGCCCTGCCTTCCCTTCCAGTGCTATTCAGGGGTTGTGGAGAAGAAAGCCATCCCTCTAGCTCTGTCTGTGTGGTTTCCAAACATACCAGGTTTATCAAGCAAACCAAGCCCCCATCACTGCTCCCAACGTAGTCCGAAGACCAACCATTGCACACATACAATCAATCAGCAATTACAACTTAACAGGGGAAACGACTCCAAACAATCTGCGGCAGCCCCAAAGCGTAACAGCATATGCAACCAACAAACGTGGGGAACAACAGCTCGTTCTACACAACGAAGCCACTAGGGAAAACTTACACAGACCACACTGGGAAGAGAATACAGTCTCCCAACCTGTGCGTGAGGGAAACTTGCACCAGACCCCAAAATTCAGAGGGAAAACACACCCAATTCCACTCTGTGGAAAAGAAAACATGAATGACAACTGATAAGCGGCTTCCCTTCTGGCTGCGTGAGATCAAATAGAATAGATGCCTGTGTGGTAAAATGACAGACTCTCGTCCCCAAAATGTAAGAAGACCCCAACAAAACACACTATAACATAAGGGAGACCACAGAAAACCCACGAATCAGTCAGTGAGGAAAGTATACACCCACACCATCTGAAAAATCCATAGAGGAAAATTGTGTGAGTAAAACCAGGAAAATCTTGCCCGCGAGAATGAACAAGACTCCCGCTCCTGCATGAGGATGAACAGACCAGGGAAATAATGGCATCCTCGAGTGCGTGGAATGAGAGGCGTAGTCATTCCTCTTCCCATCGTGAGGTTCAATCCGCTGGTGGAGTGTGTGTGTGGGCAAGGACTGACAATCCTGCCACACTCCACTCCCAGCCATAACTGCCCCAACTAACAGCAGTAGTTTTTAATGGTGGTGGTTGGATAAGACAAGGGAAGGTGACACATGGCTTTTTCCCTTATTGCCCCAAGGTTTGACATCCCCCACCCTTATCCTTATGAGAATCATGCCCCTTCTCAATTTAGTTGCCGCGAACGTAGCTGGTTGGGTTATTTAATTAAAGATGCATATTTACATGATGGCAAAACTTGATATGTATGCCGCATGCCCCGATATACCATCGGTGATAATTTCAACCCGAAACAAAGCATAACCAATCAATGGTGGGGCCTTGGCCTTTAGCTCCACACCATGATTATTTACAATATATATACATCATATACATCTAATGCAACAGGGTCAAAACCGAGGTGTTACACGATGTGCCTCTAATACCTCATGGGGAGGTCATCGATCGATGCATCAGGTATATCTAGAGTCAACCTCTCCAGTTTTTCCTCTAACTCTCCCATTGGGTCGTCACCCCGTTGAACAAACCGAGCTCCCGTTCACCTATCCAGTGGAGAAGATCCCCCAGGTCGTGCTAGTCCAACATCTGCGTGAAGATATTTAGGTCTTGTTACTACACATAAATAAAAAACATTAAAATACAAAAACACAAATTGCCATTTTAGATTTTTGTTTCTTACCAATGTCTCCCCACTACGCACTAGGTGGAAGTGGTAGATCAAGGTCACCCCTGAAGTTAGTACCCGCATACACATAATCCTCAATCATGAGGATTTGGTTGGTCATCCAGCGAAAAAATGGAGCCCCAAATTTCACTTTGCGCCTGCATGCTCCTGTGTGGGCCATAATTTCGACCCACCTCAATATATGAGGGTCTCTCACCCTCAGCTCTGTAAATACCACTTGGGGCCTCGGGTGAGGGACCCACTCAAAGAAGAAACGGGCTAAGATGGATCCATAGCATAAATGTTTCAGCTCTCCTTGTCGACACTTGGTCAGCTGGTCCTTGAAGACTGGAAGTAATGCTTCTGCCCAGTTAAAGACAATAGGTGCCATGGCCTATATAGCATAGGGCATGTGTGCTCTGGAATCCTGATGAGGTCCTTGGCTCCTAGCCAACCTCTGCATAGTGAAAAGAATTGTACCAAGAGGATCATCCACCACTACCTTAATGGGAATTTTCTTCCCATACATTCTAGTACCAAGTATGCAGTAACGGTTGATTAACTCCTAGGTGGTCACATCCCCTCCATGGGAACCAGTCAGTGAAATAGGAGCACCACGTCTGGATAATCCTATCAAAAAGTAGATATCCTCTACCTCAATAGTCAACGCATGGGCTCCCACCTCAAAATATTGATACTCTGAGTTCCACATATAAGGATATACTCCAACAAACATTCATGTGACACCATGCAAGGAGAGCAGAAGAATCTTAGGAGGCCACAGTCCCTCAGTGCAGCTATGCATCCCGCATTTCTCTCAACAAAGGAATCATCATCATTATGTTGTCCTTCTTTCCATATAACCATTTTTTATCAGTTAGAACCTACCAAAAACAATCAATGGGCTAATTAAAAACATAATCAATCACCAAAATCATTTAAAAACTCTTTTTTTTGCTTTCCCATTCAAATTTCTACACTCACATCCGACACCGCCCGAACATCGTTTGCACAGAGCGGTGGCACCGCCTGAGTGCAACTAAACATGCGCGGTTCTTATCAGGCACCGCCTGTCCCGTAAGGGGCAGGAGCGGTGCCCGTATTTTGGATTTAGGGCTTGCCTAAAACTGCCCAAAAACCCCACAAAATAAAAAAATGAATGCATTAAAAGGAAAGGCTAAGGTTTAGTCATTTACCTAGCTCTGACGGCGCTCAAATCGGACGGTGGAATCTCCTGAAATCACTAATTGAGACGAGACTATTCATGGCTCTGGCGGCGCTCGAATCAGACGGTGGAATCTCCTTCGACGAGACTATTCCTGTCGACATCAGCTCATCATCCGGGAAATAGTCTTAGAAACAAGTTTAGTACCTTGAGATTTGCATGCCTTACTGATAGATTCTCTCACTCTCGACATAGGTTTACATCATTGACCTTTGATCGCAAGATTCCACTGGGTGTTCAACATCAAAACATCTATTCACACTCAGTAGATTGTACTAGGGTACCTTGGGAATCATTGACATCAATGGTGATCTCCCTCGCACTTGTTAACGGTTCACATCATTGGCCAGTAATCAAGTGGTTTCTACCATGTTCAACTTCAGAACATTGTAATCACATGGATAGAATCGTACTTTGTGCAAGATGAGACAAAGACCCTGGGTATTTGTTAAGCACTCATAGCTTTCTCCCCAGGTTGCGATGGAGTATATTGTATGAAGTACCAACATGGATCCACATGTGTATGGTCGTGGCTATGCTCAATTTTGTGTCTGTGTGACATAGATCTACGTTGTATATCTGGTAGCTATGTCCAAGTTTGAGTCCAACTATCACATGGATCTACATTGTATTCTAGTAGCAATGTTTGTTTATTCCTCTCATGGTTCTGCCTTGTATTGGTCTGCAGCCATGATGAGGTTACATTTACTCACAAGTCAAAGTATTGATGTATTGCAGATGCGTACTCGATGATACTCTCCGATCAAGCTGGCTCTTACCTCGAAGTGATAACTTGCTCTATCAAAGCTCTCGCCTATCATATCCCTATAGCCTCATGCTTTGGGGGGGATTTTGTTATACCCAAATCCTGTCACCAACATATGATAAGATCTCTAACACCTTTATTCGCCCTCAATCCCAAACATTGAATTGAAAACAATGCTCTAGATGTTGATCCTACATACAAAACTCCAGCATCGCTCTTACCCTTAAGCTTATAAGCGGTACCTTATACATCACCGCCTGAGTTATGTGGAAGACAGGCGGTGCCACCGCCTTTCACCTTTGTTTTTGGCGCAGTTCTCACCTTGCACCGCTCTGTCATAAGGGAGTATAAGCGGTGCCCTTGGTAAAAAGTGAAAAAAGGAGGTTTCACGAAGCTTCTAGAACAAAATCTTCGTGGATAGCCTTATCCCTACTCACCTGGGTTAGTTAAGCTCGAGATCCATGCTTTGGGGATCTTATGGCCACCTCACCCACCTATTTCTCAACCATTCCTATCCCTTTGAGCCCTATAAAACCAAGCTCATACTCCATGGTTGAGGGGAGAAGAAAAGAGTAAAGTTATGCTGTTGAATTATCATCCTGGCCTAATCCATCAGAGAACATGGAGGAGCAAGTTGGAGCTATCAGGGATGAGATGTTAGTCTTGTGAAGGAGTCCATCGACACTAAGGCGAAAGGTTGTAAGCTCTTTCATTCATCTATTAATGCAAAGTTGGTTCCTTTCCCATATATCTGTTGTGTTATAATCTCACATGTGTATTATTAGATTCCTTAGTCACTGATATGGATCTATGGATAGTTTTCTGGTATCTTTGATGTGGTCGTGTGTTTGATGTGTTTATGCAGGTCTTCCATCAAAGATCTTATTCCATGCATCTATAGTTTCTAGGGAAAGTCTTCCAACCTAGTTGTGACTCATTTGTTCTGGATCTGAACCATTCAGACCAGAGGAACAACTTATGTCCGCTGAAGGTGCGATCTTCCTGATAACAATTGGTTCTCTTTCTCCTTCTTACTTCTTTTTTGGGTTTGTGATTGAGGTTATTTACTAAAGTTCCATTTTCTTTGGTGGAGGTGGATCTAGATTAAGTTTGTTTACTAAAAGATATATAATTTTTGTTAAAAATAATTTATATTCAAGAGTATATATTTAAAAACTCTACATCAATAACATAATGTGTATGTTCTCTAAAAACATAATAAGAGTTTCTCCAATCTTGAAACTAACATTTAAGTAATTTAGTCATTAATGTTTTCTCGAATTATAAACTTAACACATGACACTAAGAGGAGCCCTACCTTTCTCGGAGAGCCTTCACCCATGGGTGCAAAGGAACTTAAAGTATGTGTCACTTTTTCAAACTCCTCCAAAGAAAATGAGTTGTATTATGGGAGACCCAATGGACCTACCGTATGGATATATATTCTCATTGTTTGAGATATGTACCCTTACATAGAAGATGAAAAAGCTCAGAAAAATTATAAAGCAAGAAAATAATGAAAATATTATTCTTTATGTCCACCCTTCCAAATAGGAGTGAGCTAGCTGTGGAGCAAAACTCCCTCCATCGGACGGAGGAGGAGCAAAGTCAACGCTAACTTTGCTCCTCCTCCGTCCAATGAGGGAGGATTGCTCCACAGCTAGCTTACTCCTTCCAAATATAGCATTAAACTTTAGCCATGTATCCACCCTTCCAAATATAACATTAAACTTTAGCCATGTGTTATAGGCTAACATGCTATAAGTTTTTTGATTGCAAGGATGGCAAAGGCAAGAGGAAACTAAGCATTCAAAGAAAGAAATCACACACCCGGTACATTAAATTAAGTCATATCACTTCTAGTAATAAACAGACTGTATGAAGCAACCACATAGTAACTTTTAGAGATCAAGCCTAAAGTTAATTGTAAGAAGCATATTGCACTTTATTCCCTTGAAAACATGTTTAGGGAGAATGCCATTTAGACGACCAATATAAAGGAGAAACAACTTGCATTATTTAACAAATTTGAGAATAAACTTGTTAAAGTATTTTTTACTATTATTATTTTTTTTAAATTCTTTTTCTCTAAATATGATTACTATCTTGTATATTTGTATAGCATAATTTATTGTAGAAAAATAAGAATCACAAGGTGGTAATGTCTCATCTTTTCTATTTGCATGAAGCTAAAAAGTCTGTGTATGCATTTGCAAGGAGGATAGAAACTGTTAAGAAGTAGATAGGTAGATAGCTGGAAAAGAAATTTGCAAAAACAACATTTCACTTAAATATTAGGAAGTAAAACATTGACGGAAATGCAAGTAAAAAAAATATATTAAGCAAGTTCAAATATTTTATAGGGTGGTTTACTATTTAGGAACAGACATGAAAGAGTTAGTGATTCCTCATTAGTGAAGGTGCCACTCATTTTGGCCGTTCCTGAGGCATATTGGCAAAATTTAGAAGTGACAATTCATCTTAATACTCATTTGGAAATGATGCAAAATTCTAATTTTGTCAATGATGTAAATCACTAATTAGCTTAAGATGATTGACAAAAATTTTAGATGATCTTAAGAGTCATTTGAAATGATACATAATTCTTTTTTTTGTGAATATGAAAATTAAAATTAAAGTGAAGTAATTATATTTTTACACACAATAGTAAACCCTGAATTTTTGCACGGAGAGAGCAAGGTGCTCTCCAGCGCAGTATGGGAGAGATGTTGTAAGTGATGCTCTAATAAAATAATAATAAATTTCATTCCCAACATGTCGGCCTACACAAAATTAAAATTAATAATAAAAAATAAAAATTTTATTTATGCCCCAAAAACAATGTCCACCACACAAACAACCCAATATGGGGATATGTTGTCATGTTCATACCTTTAAAAAAAAAAATTTAATTAATTAATTATGGGCAAAAAAACGTTTAAACCATGTGCAAGGTCTCCTAAACAACCCATGGTTTTTTAATTTAAAATTCGCCTTACTTGAGTTCACTAAAACGATAATAAGTGTATTTGAAAGAGGAAGCTACTCTCAGTTACCAGTCAAAAGTCGAAGAATAATAACACATGGTTAAACTCCTATCTCAATTGTAGAGACTTGAAGGGCTATGAAAGGTTGAATCATAAACAGTTCTTAATCATTTGAGCTAATCTTACATATAATCTTTAGATCTGTCTTTAGTATTTCCATTCCAAATTGACAATGGTCCAGATTGGTTTAGATACAGACATCTTAAAATTGGTTCACTTACATACATCTTAAAATTGGTTAACTGCAATTTAATAGTATACTTTTCTGGCTTGGATTCCTCCCAAGTTAATTGTATATGCTACAGTTTTGTCCAGATTGGTTTAGTGCATGTTAACATTATATACTGCAAGTTAAGGGCATTATTAAATTGCCTTCGTTTGCTCGAATTGATGGCAGGCTTCGATCCATTGTTTCCTTTTTTGGAATGGATTAGTCCATCTGGGGACTGTTTGAATCTTACCTAGCATGGTTTGACAGAAGCATCTCCCAGCATCTACCCTTGCAACTTGAAAAAAAATTCTTTAACGACGCGATACACTTATACTCCTGTGTTGTTTATGAAGAACGCGCTGATATGAAGCAATGAGATTACTTAGTGGGTCAGAGTCTGAGTCTGTATATTAGGTTTCACATCTGTGGCATGAATCTTGGAATTTTGACCATCGTTTGCTCAATCATAGGCAACAAACAACTTGCAAGTCTACGTACATTGGAAATACTTGCCAGAATCGAATCTGGTGAATTTAATTTATAAAATATGTAACTTATATTTTTCGTTGAGTGATTTAAATGATAAAAATGAACTTACCTTGACACAAAAACCCCAACACCCACACTCATTAAGATTTAGCAATGGTCTTAAGCTTTTAAAAATTCATTGAAGATTCATAACCAGATACTGGTAAAACCCAAAGGAAAACAAGGGGAAAATGGTTCCTTACTCTATTTAGAGTACCCATTTGACTTTTAGCCTTTTTACGGGCTTTCCGGGCACTATTCTAAGAAAACTACTCAAAAGCACTTCAAAATCACAAAATGTTTTAAACTTACATAATCTAGTTTCAAAACCAGTTTGTAATCATGTAACAAACTGTAGAAACTGTGAGATGTTTTATGGCTGTGTCCATAAATTGGAGTTTGTTAGAAATCGCTTCAAAGTGTTTTCTAATAGACAAACAGGTTTTAAAAAATATCTCTCGCTGGTTTTAAAAAAAATACATGGGATTAAAATAGATATTTGAAATGAAAAGCTCTTAGAATTTAAAAAAAAAATACAGAATATTTGCATACTCATGTATAGAAAACATTAAGAAAGCTCCATTCATATGTTCAGTATCAAGATATCTTTGCTTTACACAATGTATCACTACATGTAGGTGTCTTGATTTTTAGAGAAGTTCAACAATGTGTATCTTTTCATTGATATTTAAAAAAAAAATCCTGATATTGTAATAAAAACAAGAACCACGAGGTGGCAATGGCAATGTCCGTGAGGTTGAAAGTTGTTAACGGTGTAAAAATTATTATAAGAAAATTGACTTAGATAAGGTATTTTTTCAAAAGCTATGTTGTAAATATAAATGCGAAGGCACAGATTTATTGGTAAAGGTAAATAAATATTGTTTTGATATAGAGTTAAACACGAGTTTGTTAAAATCAAATCTAGATCCTGTAGAGAACTTTGTTTTGTTGTAGTTTTAGAATCCTAAATATCATTTCATTTCTTAAATGGAATTATTGCTATTTTTTTTATCGTATGTTATATGAAATTTTAACTATCTTTTCATTCTTTATATTGAATTTGGTAGAATTTGTAACTAAATTGATTAATGTTTTATAGATACATAAATTTAATACATCATAGATTGATTTCCTTGTATTGATTTTGGTAGGATTTGTAACTAAATTGATTAATGTTTTATAGATACATAAATATAGTACACCATAGATTGATTAAAAGATGAGGACTAGATTTAATTACATTTAGTTAAATTGATTAATGTTTTATAGATACATAAATTTAATACACCATACACCATTTCTTATCTTTTATTTTTCTTCTATCTTCTTTTTATTTTCCAACTCTTAATTAGTTCCACTAACTTAAACATAACATATTTGAAAACTAAAGCACTTTAAATGAGAGAAAAATAACATATATTAATATGTAATTTTAATTTTGTAAAGCAACTCATACAGAATGCACATATCTACTATTGTTTTAGGTTTGTAAGTTGGAAGATAAAGGTTTTGCACAAGAAACTATATAAATCAATCTTAGTGCATATATATTGATGACCGTTGGTAAAATAAACTTTGTTACAAATCATTTTCTTTTATTCCATATGCATTCATGACCATTAAGGATCTGTTAGCTCAAATAAAAATCTTGCACATTCCTTCCTTGCAAGTCGTCCATCTTTAACAATATTCCCATCGAACGGTTGAGTTTGAATTGACTGAAATATGTACTGACCGTTGGATTATAACGACAATCTCTATCAAATATTCAATAAAATCTGTTGTCGTACAGTTTTAATCAATCATTTATGAGTTCTCTACGATCAGTCTCCATGTTGTGGACCGCTCCTTCACGTTGTTTGTTCAATATTTTGTGAAGTGTGGATGTTGAATTTTCACCTGATCTCTGAAGATATTTGAGGGAAGGGAGGATATAGCGTCAACAAAACTTATGATTGAAGGAAGCCATTGAAAACCAGAAGAGAATTCGTAGACTGTGAACGCTTATTTCTTTATCTGTTGCACTATTCTGTTAGTTGCAGTGGAATTATGCCAAGGCCAGTAATTTACAATCTCAAGAAGGTGTGGCTGGAAATTCATAACACCATGCTTCAGTTCTTTATTTTGTGTGCGATAGTACGACTGTCATCGATTAGCTTTGCTATCTTTGGGCCGCAGTAATATTGCTGCGTCAATGTGGAAAGTATAAATAACCTACAACCATGAAAGCAACACAGTTATAGCGCCGAACAAAGCTTTGTTCTCAAATTACATGAACAACGACAACATTCAAGGTTTGATGGTTCACAAAATTACATGAACCATACCTTTTTGTGTGACAAAGTACAACGTATCTTGCCATTGATGCCATAAATTTTGTGAGCAACACTTTCTTAAATTATTTTTAATGTGCCAATAGCTAAAACCACAAGATTTAGGGTTTAGGTATACATTCCATTGACAACAAAGCACATATTCATTGACTGTAACGATAGTCGACGCTCATTATTATTTTACATGTAATTTTTAAAGCATAAAAGTAGACCCTACAACCGCAACTAGCAGGCATTGATGTTTGCGCCAGAAATTCTTTGATTCCCTTCTCCTTGCCCACAAAACATTCTCACCACCTTGAGATTTTAAATTTTAAGTACATGACTATAATTTGAGTTAAATCTAAATTTTAAAATTTATTATCTATCTAAATTTTAAAATTCTTTCGGTTGATTTTAAAACAATAATATATATATATATATAAACCTCGACTTTTCTTGGAGTCTCACTTCATCAAAGTTTGACGCATAGCAAAGAGGAATAACCCCATTTATAACCAAGTGTTTGTCCCCTCGTGAGTTTAGTGCAAGCCTAAAACACTTAAACCTACAAATGTCACTGCACTTGACCAGCTTAATGCATGCTTGACACATGCGCTATCGAGCGATTTTCATTTCTCTCTCGCCTGCGTGGGCTAGTTTGTGTTTGTCCCCTGGTGAGTTTAGTGCAAGCCTAAAACACCTAAGCCTACAAATGTCACGGCACTTGACCAGCTTAGTGCATGCGTTATCAAGAGATTTGTGTCTAAAGGAGTTTTATAACAGTGTTTCTCTTTCTCCTGCGCGGGCTAGTTGGGCTCTGCTCTTCTTGTCCACTGGATCGAACCTATTGTGCAGCCTCCTTTGGTGCTGAAACTTCTTATGGTGGTCTCATTTCTGCGTGGACTCGTTTGTTGGTCTCATTTCTATTGGAAAACCACGCATGGACTCGTTTGTTGTTGAATTCCCCATGGTTTGATCAGGGCACAACTTTGTCCAAGGTGGTTTTCAAGACTTGAAAACCGTATATCCGACGCACCAGGAAATGTAAATTGTATAATACTTGAAACTTGTAATGCGAATCTGCTACAAGCTTGTGTTATTTCCATTTTTATTTTTCAATCTATTGAGCATTTCCTTCCATCCCCAAATGCAATACTATTTTTATTTGCTTTCTTTCACTAGTTTTCGTTGTGTTAATATTATTACATTCATGGTTGTACTTCTCGTCCATAGCTTTATCCATATTTTTATTTATTTATGTTTTTTTTTCTTTTCACGCTCACACTAGGTCTCATCAATTTCATTACTGCTTAATGAGGTATGCAATGTGCCTAAAACATCATGATTTAGTGTTGGTTTCATTGATGTTCATAGTTGTTTGGACAATCCTAGATTGCTCATGCTTATTTTTTTTCATGTGGTTAGATTATTTTCTTAAACCAATTTATTTCATTTTAGTGTATACATATATATTCCCATGTTAATCTATTTTATTTTAAAACAGTATGTAAAGCAAGTAGAATTGCTTCCATTTGCACTCAATTCATCACGACTTGTCCTAAAGACACACAAATCTCGCCATTACAGAAGGGATAAAAAAAAATTTATACTAAACAAACAAAATAGAACTCTGCAAGAAACTAAAAATAAGGGCCATTCTCAACAAGAATGCCGCTATGAAAGGCATATTTTTCCCTAAACCCTTAAAGGAAAGAATCCTTAAATCCCTAAATTTATTTTTTTCTCTATTTTTAGCAATGTCCCTGTTAAATTTTTCTCAATCTTCGCCATGCACACATTTCATTCAAAACATAGGAGGAGAAAGAAATCTCAACACACCTGAGATACGCAAACGCGGATGCAGCATTCACTAGAAGAATACAGGCCACGGAGAGCAGGTAAATGGAGGAGAGACTTTCAGCAGGAATGGCTTCATGTAGAGCTGCACGGGCTTTTGAAAGCACTTTATGAAATCCCACCAATCTGCTCACTATTGTGACTAGGCCCACTAAGAGAACTACCAAGTATCGATCAGGAACTTAAACTAATGGCTTTGCCTCTATCCTTGTTTTTGCTACTAGATATGATGATGGCTATGACTAAAGCACCTCATCTCCCTTCTGGCACAAACCAAGCTCTTAGGCTATCGATCAATCAAGCTGTCGAGGACTATGTTCAGGCGATGGGGGAGGCAGCTATGTGAAACTATACGAGGACTATGTTCACGCGATGGGGGAGGTAGCTATGTGAAACTATATTAAGGTGCATGCATCCAAGTTATCTAAAGCAAATGCATGTTTACAAAGTGACTTGAAGCTTCGCAGAAGGCCCAACAGTCGCAGTGTTGAAACCTTCACCTCTGATACCACTTGTAATATCCTAGGCCCTACTTGTAATATCTTGGGCCCTTGAGATAAGGCCAAAGGTGCTGAAATTAAGACTAACTTAGGTTTAAGCACAATGGATATAGATAAATTACTATTAAGCTCACTAACCATTCACCCAAATAATTAAAAATTTTAACTCTAGAGATTGAATTATAACTAAAGTTGCGACACTTAATTATTTAATTACGATACTTAATTAAATAATTAATTGTGACATAGTAATTTCCAAAGCGCGAGCTAAGGATTGTAATTGCAATAAGAACATGAATAATACATTTTAAACCTCATATTCGGTGTGAATAACTAATTTATTTTAAACCTCGTGAATAACTAATTTATGTACTTTTGGTTTGTTTGATAACATAGGTTATAAATAATCAAATATTGATGTCATTGATTATTTGCAAATTAATCTATTTTTTCGGTGTTGTTATGTGTGTGTTTTTAGTGAGGATAAAAAGTAAGGAAAATCACATTTCATGGAACATCCATATGCTGCAATCTACAACCACACCGAAACCATAGAAAACAAAGAACGTCGGCTGCAACTACATTCCTCAAAATTAGCTCTTGATGACTTTCCCCTACAGTCATCTTTCACTAATAAAAATCAGATCGTATGGTTGACACCCTCCAACCATAGATTACGTTTACATCTAGAATACATCACTCATCCTCAGATCTACAACTATGAACAAATATGTAAACAAAACATTTACAATCAAATGACATGTGCTCTCATCTTGGCACCAGAAAACTATCGGACCAAAACAAACATATCTTGGTCATCCGAAAAGCTTTTTCAATAAAACAAAAGTTTTTTTTTTCACTGGAAACATTGTTTCGGACACAATGGAAGACGTCTCACAACACATAAATGGGATAACCATATCATATGCTTGTGCCCCTCTCAATACAATATAGCCAAAATTACAATTTCTAAATAAGAAGAAGAAGAATAGAAAGAAGGTAACGACCATAGAAACTCAATTCCACATTATATTAAATTCATCCTTCCTACATGCAGATACTGAAATTCAATACATGAACACTCAAACAACCAATCAACCACCATTGCACATAAACTAAATAAAATAATGTAATGAAAACATAACATGAGAGAAATACTTATCTCAAAATATGGGCAACTGGTTGCAGCGGGACAACTTTCCTCCTAGTCATAGACATCGTCAAGCCTTCCTCGCTTGAACAGGTCACCCTCAAGCTGAGACCATGGATCCACATGTACAGCCTCACTTAGTTTCACTACTCTCGAAACTACCTTTTCTGAGAGCCACAATGCTTCCCACTACTACTTTCATGTCTATCTCCACTACCTATGGGATGTGACCTAGCTCATCATTCCCATTTCCTGGCTTCCTATGCGAGAACCTAGACTAGTAGAGTGATATAATGGAATCAAAGGGAAACAAATAGACTCACTCTAAGTCTCAACACACTCTCAATAATATCAACATTCCCAACACAATTAGATAGCATAAATCGCATGGTCCAAAGCTCAAGATTAACTTCAATAAGGAGAGGACATATGAATTTATAGCACAAGGAGGCCAAATCTAACCCAAATGGATCAACTAAAATTAGAGAGAGATACGTTCAAGCTTGATCATGGATACCTAGATTGAATTAGTGGAGTGGTGGCTTAATGAAAATATTATCTTTCCCAAATTAGCACCATGAGGAGGAGTTACCAAAAACCAAGGAGTGAAGCCATGAAGAGCACATGGAGGAAGACTAATGCATAAGGGTGTTACAAAACATTAAGGAGGGAGAAATAAGAAAGAGAAGGCATCCAATAGGGTCAAAAATATCATGGAAGCACAAAAACAAGATCATCAATGCATAATGTAAGAGTAGAAGCTAGAAAATAGCTTACAAACCCTGAAAACTAGGAAAAGGGCTCATAAATGACCAAAAACACATAAATGTGAGGTAATATCTTCCCAAGGAGGGCGTTCTAAGCAGTAGAGGCCCACTAAGGTGTGTAAAAGATGCAATATTAACTCTATAGTCCATAAATATTGAGAATAGGGCCCATTGTACAAGGTTTGGGTGACCAACATTATTAATCTCTCCAAGGTGCAAATATGAATTGGGATGGACAAACTTAAGCCAACAACAAGTTATAAGGTGCTACAGATTTCTCCATTCCCTCTCACTTTGTGTAATTAATGGTCCCCCATACTCTTTCAGCTGCCTTTGTTAAGCAATTTGTTTAGTTAACCAATAGCAACAACATTCAAAGATAACAAAGATACTAATAATAACATTAACATTAATAATAGTGCCAAAGTACAAAGTCACGTTATCAAACAAATCCTGCCATTACAGAACGGATAAAAAGAAATACTAAACAAACAAAATAGAACTCTGCAAGAAACTAAAATAAAGGTCATTTTCAGCAAGAATGCCGCTATGAAAGGCCTGTTTTTCCCTAAATCCTTAAAGGCAGGAATCCTTAAATCCTTAAATTTAAATTTTTCTCTATTTTTCGCTATGTCCCTGTAAATTTTTCTCAATCTCAGCCATGCACACATTTCATTCAAAACATAGGAGGAGAAAGCAATCTCAACACACCTGAGAGACGCAAACGCAGACGCAGATGCAACATTCACTGGAAGAATACAAGTCAGGGAGAGCAGGTAAATGGAGGAGAGACTTTCAGCAGGAAGGGCTTCGCGTAGAGATGCATGAGTGTTTGATATAACTTTATGAAAGGCCACCAATCTGCTCACTATTGCGACTAGGCCCACTAATCAAACTACTAGGTATCGATCAAAAACTTAAATTACTGGTTTTGCCTCTATCCCTGTTTATGCTACTAGATATGCTGGTGGCTATGGATAAAGTGCCTCATCTCCCTTCTGGCACAAACCAAGCTCTTAAGCTATCAATCAATTAAGCTGTCGAGGATTATGTTCACGCGAATGGGGAGGCGACTATGTGCAGTGAACAAATATCTGAGCAATAACATAACATCCATTCCCCAAACTACAACCAGTTATTGCTTGTTTGTCGGCTGCTGAATGTAGCCTGCTCCTAAGGTGTTGTTTAGGATGGTGCCATAAGCTTATCAACTTTAATAAGTCCACTTTAGTTGCAGTAACTCAAAGGCCATGTATGCATGTAATATGCATCATCCCCGCTTTATGTTCAATACACATTTTCCTTCGCTCTAAATCAATCTCAAAGAATCGAGATACAAGTCCAGATAACGAGAGCCCGTATACCCACATTTAATATTATGAGACATGTAGATTACTCCACCAATGTGGTTGTTGACGTTCATTTAATACTACAGTCGATTTGCTTTTGTGAATCTTTTTTTTTCAGAAAGAAAAAATCCTGCCTTGTTATTCATGTATAGAATCAAAGGACATCATATCATTCTCTCGATATGCGGGTTACATCAAACATCAGCAAAGAGTAATCGCCAGGGGGAAAGGCGTAACATCAATGAGTGTGTTCCCATCAGTTGACTGTCTCATCATAAGAGGAGACCTGTCAATAACATCCACATCTATCGAGCGTCAACAGGTGCTGAACAACAGTCCAAAAGAGTTCTCTCTAACAATACAAAATCAGGTATAAAAGAGAAAGCAATCTCTAATTCATTCTCAGAAAAGCTGAAGAGTATCTTGTGAGACCAAATGGCTCTCAAAAAATTCCATATAACTGCAAAATCCCTGTGGAAGAGAGAGCGCAGTTTTAGAGAGGCGGTCAGCCAACCGATTGTGCTCTCGGTAGATGTGGGATAAAGACAGGTTCTGAAAGCTAACCAATAGATTTTTTGTTTCCCTACACCAATGAGTGAGCTCTGGTGGGGAGATTGCAGTCGTTCCTCGAGCCCAGCTGATGATTACAAGTGAATCACCGAAGATGTGAGCAAGAGGGATGCCCATCATTTGGGAGGAGAGGAGAAGAGCCCACAAACTGAGCAATTCAGCCTTGGTGTTAGAGCCATATCCAACCCCCAGCGAGAACTCCAAGTAATGTGACTCATTTAAATAAATACAGTAACCTGCACTAGCAATCATACAGTTTGATGCACCGTCCATAAAACCACAAGGATAGAACAAGACCGGGGCCCTGCCAATTTTCCTTTCATGACGCTTCTTCGTAACAACACAAGAAGAAAAAGCTTTGACAGTAGATATAAGTTGTTGGATTAAATTGAAAACAATCATTTTTTCTCCTTCAAATATGGTCCGATTGCGTGCTTTCCAAAAAATCCACATCATATGAAGAGGTAGGGAAAGCAGATACGAGTTTCTTGGCAGATTTGAAATCCAGTTATTGATCATATCAGCAATCGAAACTGCTGGAGAAAAAGCTTTAATGTTAAGAAGATCGCAAACATGTACAACAACAGTTCTCCATACACAACAATTAACAAATAAATGTTCCACTGTCTCCTCATTCGAACAGCAGAGTACACAAATTCCAGGACCTTGAACACCTCTTTTCTGAAGGTTCTCCCACGTAAGGATCCTATTTCGGATGGTGAGCCATATGAAACATGAAATTTTGCTGGGTATATTTCTGTTCCAAAGAAAGGAATCATCAAAAGATACAACCGGTAGAGAGAAAGAGCCAACAATACTATCATATGCAGCTTTAGCAGAAAGAGAACCCTTACAATTATTATAAGACCATAACAGAGTATCAGGGCAGTCAGTAAGACGGATGCCTGCTCCCTTAAGTTCATTAATAAAATCATCCCAAATATAATGGAAAGAGCCCCCAAGATCTAAATCATCAGCAGAAAACCAGTAATTCTTCGCTGGGAAAACTGTGTTCCTAGCCTGAGAAAGTGTGCATATATTCAGATCTTCCAAATAAGTTCTCAACTCCTTAGGCAGACAGAGCGAAGACTGAATACCAACAATAGGGTCAATTCCGAGGAGGATATTTTTTCCATCTCCCACCTGCCAAGTCAAACAGGATCCCAACCAAGGTAGAATCTGCATAAAACCTCTCCAGAAGATAGAAGCACAACGCGAATTGAAATGCTTATTTCTGAGCCATTCTATAACCGGTGTACATTTCATATATTTGATGTGAATGACATGAAACCACAGACCTTTAGAATGCAGTAATCTCCAAAGATTTTTGAGGCGTAATGAAATGTTAAACCAGAGAAGATTTTTAATACCCCAGGCCCCAAATTTTTTTGGCCATGACAGGTCATTCCAGCAAACCAAATGGTACTTTCTGTTGTTGACTGAGGAGCCCCAAAGAAAGTTAAACATAATACTTTTGAGCTTCTGTAGGATGGTGGCTGGGAGAGGAGCGAGACTCATCCAGTATACTGGTATGCTAGATAAGACAGAGTTTACAAGAACCAATCTACCCCCGAGGGAGAGGTACTAGAATGTCCAGTGGCTGATCCTTTTTTCTAACTTTTGAATAATCCAAAGCCAGTCATTGACCCGATACCCAAGAGGTTTTAAAAAGAAACCAAGATAAGTGAAACCCGAGTGGAGAGGCTTCATCCTGTAAGGTATAGTACCAGCTAGGGAATTCAAGCAGGCTTCATCAAGATTGCAGTGAAGAAAGCAAGACTTATCAACATTAATAACCATACCTGAAGCTTTGCAAAAAGTGTCCAGTATCACCTCAAAAGCTGCCCAATCAAGGAGGGTACCAGAGCCCATCAAGATCACAACATCAACAAAGAGGAGGTGTGAAAGAGCAAGAGAGGGCGAAATATGTATGCCCCTGATCAGACCATTGGATCTTGCATCCCGGATAAGTAGACTAAGGCCCTCTATAACAAGGATGAAGAGGAGGGGGGATAAGGGGCAGCCCTGGCGAATACCACGAGAAGCGGGGAAGAAAGAGGAGGGAGTACCATTGACCAGCATTGCAAAATTCACAGTAGAGAGGCATCCCATAATCCAGTTCACAGTGAGAAGAGGTACTCCTATTTGGATTAGTATCAATCTGACATATGTCCAGTCCACCCGGTCAAAGGCCTTAGAAAGGTCAAGCTTAAGAACAAAGGCACAGAGATTCTTTGACTTTACAGAATGTAGTACCTCTTGAAGAATACCTATAGGCTCAGAGATTTGGTGGTCCTTAAGGAATCCAAATTGCTCCTGAGAGATGCCCAGATCAAGGAAGGGCTTGAGTCTCCCAGCAATAACTTTAGCAATGAGTTTGTAGAGAAGATTGCATAGGTAAATGGGTCTAAAATCGGCAAAGGACCGGGGTTTGTCCTTCTTGGGGATAAGAGCCAGGAAAGTCGAGTTTAGGGAAGGGGGAACAAAACCAGAGATCCTTGTTAGGTCAACAACCTTAAGTAGAGTAGGGCCCAAGAGATCAAAGAAATGCAAATAGAATTCAACGGGCCAACCATCTGGTCCTGGGCTATGGTCTTTTTTAAAGGCTTTAAGAGAGTGCTCAACTTCCAATAAACTCACAGGCTGAGAGAGGAGAGACGAGTGTTCAGCAGGGATAAGCCGAGGAAAGAGAGAGATGACTTTAAGTTGATGTTCAAGACTAGCAGAACCATCATCTTTAAAAATGGCAGCGAAGTGAGTTTGACCAAGAGCCTTGAGAGAACCCTCATCCTCAATCAGATTGCCATCTGGACCTTCTAGAGACCATATCGAATTTTGTATCCTTCTGCTTGAGGCAACAGCATGGAAGAACTTAGTATTTGCATCTCCTGCTGAGCCCATTTGATTCTGCTTTTTAATTGCCAGGTGAGTTGGAAGTGTTCCAAAATCCTCTTCCTTTCAGTATTCAAGTGAGACAAATGTACCATTTGTTCATAAGTAAGAATGCCATTAGAAGGGCCAGACAGAATGGATTCAATGGTAGCTTCCAAGATAGAGGATTCTGAGTCCATTCTAATCAATTTGTCCTTTGTCCACTTTTTGGCGGCAGCTTTTAGCCTTCTAAGAGTGTGACACAGGTCTTCGATGTCACCAATAACATCAGCATTGAATGAGGAGGACCATCCTTGCTTAAACCATTCTATGTAATCCAGGTCCTCCAGCCATGATCGATTGAATTTGAAGGGATAATCGAAGGAACCTTTCATGTTTGCCCACTCAAAGCAAATAGGAAAGTGATCTGAGAGGTCCACACATTTGATCCAAGTCTTGTAAGCCCCCAAAGAGGGTAGGAGAGCACTGGAAATAAGAAATCTGTCTAAACGCTTACTAATACCCTCATTGCCAGCTCTACCATTGCGCCAAGTAGGACCAGACTTTAGTGGGGCCACATCCACTAATCCAACAGACTCAAAGAGGGTGAGAAAGTGGTTGGAAAGAGGGTCTAAAGAGGCCTTCACCCCCCAGATTTCTGAAGATCTAAGGGTGAGGTTGAGGTCCCCCCCAATCACAAGATGAGATAAGTGGAGTAAGCCACCTCTGAGGGCATTATCCCAAAAAAGTTCACGATCCCTATAAGGACCATAAACATTAAGAATGTGAAGAGGGTCAGGCATTCCCCGAATGAAGGCCTGAATAAGAATGCCCGCACAAGTATGAAATGCCTTACATTTTGCCTTTGCCGGATTCCAAGCAAAGAGAAGGCCACCAGATAGACCACGTGCACTGATGGCACAAAACTCCCAGGAGGGGAGTAGTTTCAAAAAAGCATATAGAGCAGGGTAGTCACTACGCATTGTCTCTTGCAGAAGGATGAAATCGGGGTTGAGAGATTTGAAGAGAGTGCGGAGGCTTAAGGATTTGGTCTTGCCTCCTAGACCACGAGCATTGAGAGAGAGGATTAACATCAGGGAACCTCCCTAGGGGGTGACATTGCTCTAAGACCCCTGGAAGATATGCCTCTGGCAGCATCCTTGATGCGGATAGAAAGAGGAATGTAAGGTGGAGAAGCAGAGGAGAGGTCTGCCTTAATGTCCGGTTTCCCTTTCGGGGGTTTCCTGACAGTCACATTGGCAAACCTAATGGAGTTAATGTGTAAGGTGGAGGGAGAGGAGGGGGTAGAGGCTGTGAACAAAGAAAGAGATTTTTTAAGAGAAGGATCAGAGAAGGAGGGAGAGGAGGTAGGACTGTGAGGGGGAGGAGCCTGATCAGATGGAGGAGCAACAAGTAGGAGAGGGGGAAAGTCCTCAGATGAGTCTAAGACAAAACCCGAGTCCAAAGAGTGAGGCAAGGGAGGAATATGGGAGATAACCGGGCTTTGAGGAGAAGTGGTAGCCTCTGTAACAGAAAGGGGAGAGACAAGGTGAGGAGGAGAGATCGAATCAGAAGGAGGAAACAGAGGANAAGACCTTGGGGGGGGGGAGGGGGGCCAGACTGTCTATGTGACAGGATTAAATTGTCAATAGCATCAAAAAAAGAATCGGGAACAAGTTCAGTGGGCTGAGAGGACATTAAAGACGGATCTGGTAGAGGGAGAAGACCATTAGCAGGGGAAGCAGGTGGAGAGTGTAATCCAAGAACCTCAGTGTCCGAGGAGAGGATGCTTTTGTGAATCTATTCACGGTATCTGACCGCCTCTAGTTAATTGATGCGTGATGTTGTGGTGTTAGAAAGTGTGCGAGGTGCTATGGAAATTTGAGCGCATTCACTGATCAATTTAATAAACTGACAGCTCTATGGAAATTTTTTATGCGTGATGTGGTGTTCGTGCTTTTAGATTTACCAACCCTAGGAGGAGTAAAGCCTCTATGCCTGCATGCTTATGATAAGGCAAGTTAACCTCGACTGCAGGATCAATGAAACTATATGTTGCCAATTGCTTTGTATTAAATCATCTCATTAGCCATATTGTACTTAAATAAACTTACTTGCATTGGAATAATGAGCCCGCACAAGTAATAAATTGTGTTCTAGGAAGGCAAGAATATCTATCCATTGCCATAGCCATCGAACCATCACTGGCTAACTATCATACATGCTATCTATCCTTCTTATCGCCATGATGTTGCGGTGTTAGAAAGCGTGCCAGGAGCTATGGAAATTTGAGCGCATTCACTGATCAATTTAATAAACTAACAACTCTAGTCATTCAAAACCAAGGTCATAAAAAATGCTTACCTCACTTCACCTCCGTCACCAATGCTGGAGGAGCTTTTTTCAACATAGACGTCACCCACTAAGCGACCAATCAAATGGACAGAAAATTCAAAATTTAAAAATAATTTAATTATTTCTCAATTTCTTGTATAGTTAAACCTTAGTGTGAAATAAAAAATTGCTTTCAGTACAGACATAATAATACAACCGACCTGTTTATAAATGCCCTCCGTCGGGGACATAAAAATAAAAAAATAATGAATGTGATTGTTATGTTTTACTCTAATATAGAATAATATAGAAAAGAATGAATAGTAAATATTGTTGCAGTCTCTATTAGGGTAATGGACTTTCTAGATATAACATATTTAAGAAAGTGAAATTTTTATTTTTTAAATGGGGGAGATGTTATCATAATGTAACATTATTTTGCATTTTATAAGCTTAAAGTAATGGAAAATTAGTATTTTGAAATGCTCCAGAAAAATATGTTTAGTACATCATTTCACATCTCAAGCCTCGTACATATTTATAGTCATATTATCTTTTCTAGTTTTTTTGGTTTGTTAAACAAATGACTTTGATCAATTCTCCTCTTTCTTCAGTGGTTTTCTAAGAATGGCATTTTTTTTTCAATGTATTAACATGTTTTCTTAATATGCTAAGGTGATTCTCTATATTAATAGTGAAGTTTAAATAGTTTTTTACCATAAACAATGAGCCATTTGGCCTTCATAATTCACTTCAATAAATTCTTATAGAGGTGAGAGTAAGCCCCACCATTGGTTTAACATATAAACATATGAGAGGCATTATCCCCCAATATCATCCCACCTTGACAAGTAAATCTTAACTCTAGCCTTCCATATTTGAAGAACTCGTGCCTAAAGAACTTCCCACTAATGATTGAGAACATGTGTAATTGATCAATGATATCCTGGTTACTAGGTCCGGCCTTGCCCAAATATTCATGGCCAACCTCTATCAATGTTATTATGATTGCCTCTTGTTTCTCAGTTGGGCTATATAGCCTTTTTGCTATTAAGATGTTGTATTTAAAACTTCAACACAATTTTTAAGTTGAAAATTTTGTAAAAAACAATAATGTTTCTAAAATTATCATTATCTAAATGAAATAATGTTCAATACCAATCTTGTCATATACAACAAATCTATAAAAATTTCTTACATATGTTGGTTGAAGTTTGAATATTGATTATTTTTGTTTAATTTTATTATTATACCTGTGGATACATGGGATTTTTATTTTTACTAATATTACAATCAAATTTATGCATATAAGACTTCTACTTCTTATGTGAGAATGTGTTTTACAATAACACAATTGCTCTTCCATCAATTTCCTAATGCTTCTAGCAAATACCTATTGCTAAAAGCTATCCACAAATAGAACAAGTGGCAATCTTGGTACATTGCCACCTCGTGGCTCTAGTCTTACTTTTTAATTCTCTTTTCTTTATTTATATTCAATTGCCATATTCTTTTCTAATGTGCTACAATTTCATTTGATCTTGAATATGGGTGGAGTGTCCACCCAAAACACGTCAGTCACTTCTAAAACTTTACACAATGAAAATCCATAAGCTTGCACACAAAGAAAAAACACTAGGAAACCTTAAACTATTAGATGAAATTTCTGTCTGAAGCTTAATGAGAAAAAAGGGGGAAGCTATACTTGAGAATGCCATCTCCATGGAGCTGTGGGTGTGAGGGCGAACTAGTTACTCAAAACCTTAACATGTAATCGTTCTCTCAAAAACCTACTTGTAGAGAAAATCGATGCAAAAAATGAAAGGCATCAGTTGAGGAAGAGACTAAATAATGCCGAACATATTTTAATGAAATTAAATTGAGAGAAAATGGAGGATCCCACATGGAATCCATGCAAAATTACATGTAAAATGTTAGGGTTTAAGTTAATTATGCTTTAAGACTTAGTTAATTATTAATTAGTATTAACGATTATTAATGTGTATTTTTAATTCTAAAACAAGTTATTATAAGATGTAATATAATTAAGCTAAAAATTATAATAGTATATTAATACAAAATTTTGTTAATTATTAAGTAAACCATTAGTTAAATATGTGATTGAGCAAGTTGGGTAAGAAAAAGCATTATAAGAGGGTGTGCATGCATCACAAAGCCTAAGGTGGCTCTAGACAACTACTTAAGGCATGGAGATGACATGATACCAAGAATTATGCCTAGGTCATAATGCCTTACCCCGACTTGCAAGTATGACACTGGATGTGGTGATTGAGTAGCACTACCATACCCTTGACCCTTCCAAGCATTTTGCCATAGTATTAGTAACGCTTGTTATAAGCAAATGTAAAATAGAAACTTACACTTACACACACGTGCGTGAGTATGTGTTTAATTATGACATAGATAAGACCTAAAATTTGTATTAATTATTATTTATGCCATCACATAGGATCAATCATGGGTGGAATGCAGGGAAATCAAGGTTGATCAACTTCACCATTAGGACCATGATCAATGCCCTCAATTTTGACATAAGAGATGGAAATCCTAATGTGCTCCTTAGGGACTATTATGATAATGTTAAGCAGGCACCTAGGGTAGGGTGGAAGTTAAAACCCCTCAAGAAAGGTAGGGAAACCTTGAAAGGGTCACAAGGCCCAGAGCAAAAACCTCTCCACAACATTTCAAGGGGATTACAAAAAATTAAGATTCCCAAGTTATCTCGGGGTTGTCTGGGGGAATATGCAAAATCATGACTTGAAGGCATGAGAAGATGCTTTGCACTAAATGAGTACACCTCCAACTCAAAGGCTAGGATGGTTATTTTATAACTTAAAGATGATGCCCTAAACTACTGGTCAAACCTAGACGAACAATTCCACCTCACTCCCCACATAGTCTCTTAGGAGTTGTTTGAAGAAATATTCCACATGAATTACTTGTCTTCATATTGCAAGGAAGATCAAGTCGATGCATTTCATGTTCTAGTATAGGAGAATATGATAGTAAAGGAATATAAAGCTAGGTTTATGGAGCTAGTAAAGTATGTTCGCTATTTGGACTAAAACAATTTTCAAGTAGAGTGTTTTGCATACAAAATTAACCATAAGATAAGTCATTATGAGGAAGAGATATTAAATGCAAAAGGGGGTATTAAATCAATAAACTCGCTTAAGTCTATATTCTTAAGGAAGGCCCCGTGACCTTACTTCAAGGGAGGATAATCGAGACCTCCTCCCTATGGCAACAAGTTCACACTGAGAGGTAATGCTTCAATCATTGCGGTGTCTTAGACTTTGTTGGGGACTCATGAGAGTCTAAGGCGATTTCATGGAAATTTTAATAGGGGTTTTAGGGGTTCGCAAGGAAGCAACTCATCTTAAAGGGACCCACTAAGAAATATGCAAGATCAACCTCATATTTATTATTGGGGGTGTTGGGGTTCTCATTTCCATTGGGATTTCCTTTAGGTGCATACAAGTAACAAGCACAAAGAAGGAAATACACCAATGGGGAGTTAAAGCAGTGGCCATCAGATTCATGCGATAGTTAATATCCACCAAGCAAAATATCAATCCATTGTAGTGGAATCCATAGGTAAAGTAAATAATGTTAAGCTCAAAATTTTGTTTAATCTCATTGCAACAAATAGTTTCATTCTCCATGTGCATTAACTAGTTTGGAATCCTACAAGCATGTTGACTTTAAACTTGTTGAAATAGATTTTGGGGAGAAGAAAGTAGTAGGGACTAATGTGGATGATATTGGGTTGACTTAGGAGTGTGCACTACTAAATTGATGGTATATGTCACCACGCCGAGGACATATGACCTCATTATCAACATGGATTGGTTAGAATCTCATAGAGCTTTCTTATATTGTTAAGAAAAGATAGTATTATTCTTTGATGACAAAGGAAGTACAATTCAAAACCAAGGTTGTAAAAGGAAGGTGTCTCTATGTTTTGCCTCAACAATGAAAGTAAGGCAATGTCTAAGACAAGGGCATCAATTAAATGTAGTAGAAGCAGTATGTGATGAGAAGGTACCCACTCTATATCCATACCTAGTTCTAAGAATTTAACGATGTTTTTTTTCCAAAAGAGTTGTCAAGGTTGCCTCATGAAGGGGAAATTAATTTTACAATCGCAATCAAATTGAAACTCAACACGGAGCCACACTCTAAAACTCCTTACAGGATGACAATGCCAAAAATTTGTGAATTACAAATGCAGTTAAAGGAACTGCTAGACTTGGGACTCATCGAACCTAATATTTCGCCATAGGGTGCATCACTCATCTTCCCCAAGAAGGATGGTTCCCTATGATTGTGCATAGATTACACGGATTTGAGCAAATCGATAGTGAATAATATGTTGTTTGTACAAAATCAAGAGTCATTCTTCGAGACTTGTGTTGTATCAAGTTAGGGACTTATGTGGTATCAAGTTAGGGCATTGTCTTGTATCAAGTCCTATCTATGTCCTCATGTATTGAGGTGGGGTGCTTGTACTGTGATCTTGTGTTGTGTCAATATTGGAATCGTGTGTTGTATCAAGGTTGGAGTCTTTTGTAGTATCAAGGTTGTGGACTTGTGTTGTATCAAGTCTAGACTTGTGTTATATCAAGTCAATGGTTCTCATAGACGGTACCCTATGAGAATGGATCTCCAATTATGGAGATGGACTTCTATTGCATCAAGTCATGTGGTTATACTATGTGATATATTGCTAGGCATGGTCATTGAGTGTTATAAGTATCCTTTAGGGCTTAACTACCCCTAGAGTGAATTACTTTAGCATATGACTATATGGCCCGGGGTGATATATATGATCATCATTATGGAATAATTCTTCTAAGTGTGATATGATAAGATGGATAAATAAAAAATACACACATGGACCATGCATTAATTATTTAATGACAATGAGATAAAGCATAGAGAAAGAGAATTTGATTCCCCATGCAACTTTATGAGTGAACTCAAGTTATAAAGCTTCAATAAAATGTGAATGCCTCAATCAATGCCTCAGTCAAAGCATCAGTTGAACTATTAATGAATGTAATCAGTTAAATACATAAGAGCTTAATGTTCATCAATCAACATGCATTAGTTAACTAAAGAGGTTCATGCAAAAGTAAATAATAGAAATTGTGCATGGATGGCACTAAGAGTGAAGCACTGATGATACTTAAGTTAGTATGTTAACTAAGTGATCAACAATCAGTTAAAGATTGAGTTCAAGTCACTTATCATTCAATTTCAGTAATTTAACATTTAGTTCAAGTAATTTAACATTTAGTTGAAGTAAGTCAACATTCAGTTCAAGTCAGTTAACATTCAGTTCAAGGAAACTAACATATAGTTCAAGTTAGTTCACTTTCAATTGAAGACAATGAACATTCAGTTAAAGCTAATTGAGGAAAGGAATGGAACTAATGTTTGCATGGAGGGGATCCTAGTTAGCTCCTCCTTGTGAATGCACTATGTGGTGCTCTCAGTATGTTTATTGATCCTCCTGTGCGTTACCTTCTGCATGCTAGGGTTTTTGTCTTGTTGTTAATATGCTAGGCATATGGCAAGTTCAATACAGTTGCATACAATTGTTTTTGCAGGGTTGCATTGGATCTCTCTTCTCTGTTGTGGAGGTGATATCTCTTATCGAGCAATCTACATATGTGTTGTAAACCATTCTTTGCAAATCTATATATCATACTTAAATAATTGCTAGGTTTTTCATCCTTCGTGTTTGGAGGGTTTTCCCAGGGTATATCTTGTCTCTTATGGTTGATTGATTTACGTGCTTGATTGATTTACGTGGTTGATTTATTTATGTGGCTAATTTATTTATGAGATTCATATGTGGCTGATATAAAGATTCATGTGTGGCTGATATAAAGAATCATTTGTGGCTGATTTATGAAATTCATAAGTGTTGAAATTGTTTGATAAAAGTTTTAAAGTTCAAGCATCTCCTATTTTGCTCAAACATCAACATGGTATCAGAGCATAGGGCGTGAAAGAGCTTAGTTTTGTGCATCAAGATAATTCTACATAGATCTTGAAGAGTTGAGAAAAATATTGTAGCTATGACATTAATCTCCATTTGGCCGAAAGACCACCTTGAAAGTACTTCCAACTTCATCACATGGAAGGCAAGATTATTGAACATTCTTCAAGAAGATGGCCTTGATTGTTATGTATCCTCGGTGGTAGAGGATCCTTGTTGGGCCGAATTAATGTCGTTTTAATTCCGTTGTAGTAATTGCCCAGCCATTTAATTTGTCAATCCCAGGTTCGTAGGCTTACGAAGCACATGCAAAGTATATGCAAGACTGAAGCGAAATTAAGCTAATCTNCAATCTACTATTATCTAAGATAGTCTAAGTTCTAAAATATTCTAAGATAATATCCCATAACAAATGAAGATAGAGCACTCTCTTTTATACATGAACTTCTTTGAGAAGAAGATAACCATCTCATAATGAGAGATCCACTATTCACTCAACCACTCAACTACTTTCCTATTATTACAAGATATGATCCCTTCAAATCCTCCACACATCTTTCACAAATTCTCCACATGTCTCTCAACCAAATCTCCATGATCTTCTCCTTAGAATATTCTTTGCATAACTATCTCCTTGAAATGGTGGAGGAGATATACGTGAAGTCTTTTTTTGAATTAATCCTTCACATATTCCTACACATTACAAAGCTCATCCATACTTTGAGATATTAGTGAAAACATGTTAATTTTCTAATATGTAATCATAAATTCACTTATAATACTAAAAATAAATAAAGAGGAAATAATAAGGTGAAACCCACATATATGTATGGAAATGGTATGATAAAAGGTTAATGGGACGATGAAATGTGAGGAATAGCGGAAGATAAAGTGGATGAAAAAGTGACATTTCTGAGTCCCAACAATCCTACAACCAAGTAAGTACAAATCAACTTCAAGAAGAATAAAGTGAAGGCCAAGCATATCATCTTTGATTTGTTTAAGGACAATCTCATGTCCGTGATCATTATGTTGAAGACCGTAAGGAAGTGTTTTGATACACTCACCAATCTCTTCAAGAAGAAGGTCTAGAGTAAAGAAGATGGGCGCATCCAAAGCAAGGTTATGTGCACTAAAGAGGAGAATCTTTTCCTCATGGCAATAAAGAATAAAGGGAGAAATCCTTTCACTACAAAGAAGCTCTTCCGTTTAAGTGAATAAAGAAGGACTTTGGTATTTTCTATAAGGGTGCAGAGATTAAGAGGGAGCCCACACAAATCAATAAAAGATAAGTACTTTATATTTTGATTGTTATATGATGTTATAAATAAGATCTCAAGGTTTTTGAATATGTTTCATGACTATCATATATAGATCTGTATTCTTGGACTTTGGAATTGTGTTGAGCATATACATTATTGTTTGTCTTTTATTAGCATATTGTCAATCTCATGAATCCATATTATGTGATATGATATAGGGTTGATATAAGACTTATGTAGGACCGATATATACTTATATAAGACTAATATAAATCTAAAAATATACTTCATAAGACACGAGATAGAGGGATGCATGCTTACTTCATGAGCTATGAACATAGGACTGCATGCTTGGTCATAATATATCATATAGATGGATTCATGAGATACGAATAAGGGGATGCATATTTCCTTCATAAAATATGAATTTTTGAATTGATATAGGACTGATATAGGGCTGCAAAACATCACATAATGCATGAATGGGGTTATGTCAAAACATTGATTTAGTCTATGTACATAAGTGTGTGAACCATTACTAGTATGTTGAAAGTTTTAATGTAATTACATTTATTGGTTATGTAATGTTATTAATCATTTGAATACTTTTTTGTACAGGGAAAAACACATGCTTTGACCTACAAGTAAAGAATGACACAAATATGGATTCATTCCTATGGCTGATCCTGAAAGAGAGCAGATCAGGAGGCTCCTATGATTCTTAGGTAGAAAACATAATAGAAATCGTAATTATATTCAGAGAAATGTAAAGACTCTCGAAGGTAATGTATTCATCTTAATTATATTTGTATATGTGTTAGATATAGAGGAGTGTGAGTCTCTGTGACAGAGGACTCAAATTTAGGATTCTTACATCTTAGATGTTGAGAGGGATAAGTTAGATTTGCTAGCTCCTGGAAAAAAAACCAGTGGAACTAGTTAAATTAACCTCTTGCTATGTAGAAACCATGTATGGTACTCATATTCAAAAGGCATATATATATGTAAGAATCTTGGATGATTCTTAAGTTTAGAGTTGTAACAGTCTTTAGATAAATATTTTCTTCTAATTGAGGAAAATGTTTAGTATAGTTCTTGAAAGGATTCAAGAATAATGGATTGTAAATCCATGACCGCACACATAAAGATAAATCTGAGTCTTGTTCATATTTGTAGGATCTCACAGATGTTATAGATATATTTATATAGGTCCCAAGATCAATTATATGCTTTACAATCAATACATAAACATGTACAACAAATCATGTGTTATGTTACCTACTTGGTACAAGAGCATGTGGATTTAGACATGTCACGGTCAATTAAGTAAGTTTCACGTATGGATTTTGACTAGTACAATGATCGAGAAAGATTACATCAAAGATGTTGCTCAGATAGAGCATATTGTACAACAGTAAAACTTTACAAAGTTCCTAGTTAGTTATATCCGAAAGATGGTGCATAAAGGAGTTGTGTAACTCCTATACATATGCACAGATGAGCAGTATTGCCAACATATTTACTAAGCCTTTTTATGGAACAAGCTTGGTATAATATGAAAGACTCCTCTAGTTGAGAAAGGAGTATAGATGTATCTTCATAGGAAACAACAATTAAAAGTCCCTAAACTAGTTTGTCATGATGCATGACTCAGGCAGCCAAGGGATGTGATATCTTGTGGAGAAAATCCACTTGAGCAGAGACATGGTCAAAGTCTCGGAAACTATTGGATACTCAAGAATAGTTATAGTATGAACTGTTAGAGAATAGTTAAAGCCTCTTGGAGAGGTTAGATATCCATATAGTTGGCTATGCGGGGTACCATGATATGAAATCACTATGAAAGAGATCAGGCCTTGAAGAACATCATAGAGAATGGCAAGATCACTAAGAACTTATTCAGATGGTAGAAGATTCTTGAAGTCAACAAATATTGAAAATTGCAAGAAAATATAAGATTATATTTCTGCATGATAATTACACATTTAATGTGTTGTTTATGATGGATATGAAATCCATAGTTTATAGTTTAGAGAGACTGCATTCTGGATCGGATTAAGGGGATGCTACTTTGAATAAGTAGATGATTGGTCTCTTAAAATACCTAACAGACTTGTTGTATTTCTATGCTTGTGGATAAGCATATGTTTGAGTACTTTTCAGGTACATTAGAATAGGTTCTTTATTGTATTTTGATACATAGTAGACCTATTATATAGCTTGGTATTAGATATGTGTATTGGGGTTAGTACTGCATAAACTAAATGTATTTTGAGGATAGTACTACCTACTGAGGAGTAGTGTAGCTTGGGATGCTATCTACTAGGGTGAAAGACTTGAAGCCTACAATTATTAGGTGTTAATAGTCAATCTTTCTGAAAAGCCCTATGTGTTATGATATAACACATTGAGATGAAGTTTTACTTCATTGAAGTCATGGTCTTGTAAAAATAAAATTTCGGTACATAGCTACCGATGAGTAGATTGCAAATTTGTGAACAAGTTGTTGCCAGTAATGAATTTGAGATACTTTCGAGATAAGCTTGATATGGCAGGAAATTCCTGGTAAAGCAAAGAATGTCTCCCTTGCTGAGAGGGAGCGTTGTTTGCACACCATCAGAAATCCTTCTCCGAGACTTGTGTTGTATCAAGTTAGGGACTTGTGTGGTATCAAGTCAGGACATTGTGTTGTATAAAGTACTATCTATGTCCTCACATATTGAGGTGGGATACATGTAGTGTGATCTTGTGTTGTATCAATATTGGAATCTTGTGTTGTATCAAGATTGGAGTCTTGTGTTGTATCAATACTAGTCTTTGTTGTATCAAGACTGTGGACTTATGTTGTATCAAGTATAGACTTGTGTTGTATCAAGTCAATGGTTCTCATAGACGGCACTCCATGAGAATGGATCTCCAATTACGGAGATAGAATTGTGTTGTATCAACTCATGTGGTTATAATATGTGATATATTGCTAGTCATGGTCACTGAGTACTATAAGTCTCCTTTAGGGCTTAGCTACCCCTAGAGTGAATTACTTTAGCATATGCCTATATGGCCTGAGGTAACATATATGATCATCAATATGGAATAAATCTTCTGAGTGTGATATGATCAGATGGATAAATAAAAAATACACATATGGACCATGCATTAATTATTTAATGATAATGAGATAAACCATAGAGAAAGAGAATTCGAATTGCCCATGCAAATATCTGAGTGAACTCAAGTTATAAAGCTTAAGTAAAATATGAATGGCTCAGTCAAAGCATCAATTGAACTATTAATGAATGTAACCAGTTAAGTAAAGAAGAGCTTAGTGTTCATCAATTAACATGCATCCATTAACCAAAGAGATCCATGCAAAGTTAATAATATAAATTATGTATGGATGGCACTAAGAGTAAAGCACCAATGACACTTAAGTTAGCATGTTAACTAAGTGATCAACAATCAATTAAATATTGAGTTCAAGTAAGTTCACATTCAGTTAAAGTAATATAACATTCAATACAAGTCAGTTAACATTCAGTTCAAGTCAGTTAACATTCAATTCAAATCAATTAACATTCAGTTCAAGACAATTAACATAGAATTAAAATCATTTCACTTTCATTTGAAGATAATGAACATTCAATTAAGGCTAAATGAGGAAAGGAAGGGCGCTGATGTTTGCATGGAGGGAGTTCTAGTTAGCTCCTCCTTGTGAATGCACTATGTGGTGCTCTCAATATGTTTACCGAGACTCCTATGCACTACCTTCTGCATGCTAGGTTTTTGGGTTTGTTATTAATATGCTATGCATATGACAAGTTCAATACAGTTGCATACAATTGTTTTTGCAGGGCTGCATTGGATCTCTCTTCTCTATTGCTGAGGTAATATCTCTTATCGGGAAATATGCTTATGCGTTGTAAACCATTCTCTGTAAATCCATCTATCATACTCAAATAATTGATGGGTTTTCCATCCTTCGTGTTTGGAGGGTTTTCCCAAAATATATCTTGTCTCTTATGGTTGATTGATTTATGTGGCTGATTTATTTACAAGGTTCATATGTGGCTGATATAATGATCAATATGTGGCTAATATAAAGATTCATATGTGGCTAATTTATGAAATTCATAAGTGTTGAAATTGTTTGGTAAATGTTTTAAAGTTCAAGCATCTTCGATTTTTCTCAAACATCAACATAATAGGTACCTGATACCTAGAATCGACAACCTATTTGATCAAATGAAAGGAGCTTCAATTTTCTCAAAGATCGATTTGTAATCAAGATATCACCAGTTAGGAATTAATGATAGTGACATCCCCAAGGCTTCTTTATGAACATGGTTTGGGGATTACAAATTCATAATCACATCATTTGGTTTAACCTATGTCCCAAACACATGTATTCATGAACCTCATGAATAATGTTTTATGGAATTACTTAGATCGCTTTGTGAAGGAATTTTTAGATGATATTCTCATCTCCTCTAAAAATGAAGCAAAAAATGTTTGGAACTATACTTTTGAAGATACTTGAACATATTTTTGATGATATAGAACTAACATTGAACAATCAAGGAACACTTTTTTTTGTTCTATCCCAAACATATTTATTACATTGAAACTTTTGCTAAACTCCTACGCCAAATTTTATAAAAACACCTATTCTGAAATTGTTTATAAAAAATAAGAAGGTGAAAAAATCATTTTTTTTCCAAATAATTCTCATAATGAAAATCAAACTTACTCTTAGTCCCTCAAATTCGTGGGGTTACACATTAGTTCTTTTGCTAGTTATATCAACCCTTATGCAAGTTATGTTGACTCTTTTTTGAAAGTTAAGTAGACTATTTTCCGCACGTTACATGAACTCCTGCCTCACCCAACTTGCCCCAGACTCTGAAAGAATCTACTAGCACTCCATGGGCTGCGAATGATTTCAAAATGTTGGGGAGGGTTGCACGCTTGTATTCAAAATGGGGATTTCGGGCACACACACTAGAGGTTGGCAATATCTTGCATGGCAAGGCGATGGCATGTCAAATGCGATGCCATGCGACAGGAGGGCAACCATCAACGAGTTGTGGGGTCTATGGGAGGCAACGTAAAATGGTGGCCATGGAAGAGTGAATGAGCGGTTGTTGTAGTATTTTTGGGTTGTTGTCGGTGGATTGGGTGTCGAAAATTGCTGACCCTTTTGCTAAAGCCTAAACTTTCAACTTACAGTAATTTGAATATTCCTAGACATTAAAGTTTTTTGAAAATTATAATATATTAATTATAAAGTTTGAATGTCTTGTCATGTACGCCTAATTAAAATAAATATTAGCTTTTAAAACTTTGAAATTATAATAGGTTTAGTTATATGGTTTGAACTTAAGTAAACTCTACTTGCTTTTAATATTATTCATCATATATGACTAATTTATATTATTACGATATTAGAGTTAAATATTAAATACATGAAGTAAAGAAGTTACTTCAAAGATTATATAGAAGTGAATTGAATTACATAAAAATGAATCAAAGGACAAGATAGTAGTGACTATTTATTATTGCACTCTTGAATGAGACTTATTATTTATGATTCATATATTATTAGTTTAAATACATATGATATAATTTTCACTTTTTTTTTCAATTATATTTGTATGCATTTTTTTCTATAAAAAATTGGTTTAAAATTTAGGAGTTGTTAGAATGGTAAATATTAGTGCTTGGGATTGTAGAGTGTGAGTACAATAGACTATTATGATTGTGTGTTTGCTTGAGATTATAAAATCAAGGCTAATTAATATTAAATATGATAAATCAATTTATATATTTGGGGTATAAACTAAAATAGATAAAAAAGTGAAGTGGTTAGCATTATGGTAAAAGACAGTTTTTTGATGGTTTTTTGTCTGGTTAGAAATTCACTTAATTTATATATTTGGGATATAAACTAAAATAGATAAAAAAGTGAAGTGGTTAGCATTATGGTAAAAGACAAAGTTTTTTGATGGTTTTTTTGTCTCATTAGAAATTCACTTAGTTCTCTCTAAGCATATATGGTTTATGAGAATTATAAATGCTTTGCTCTTTTCTTTTTAGAGATGTTTCATGAAGTTTTAAGCTTTATAACCAAGGTCCAAGAAAAACTTGGAAACTAAACTTTTAAGTTTTTGAAAGCATAGGTAGAAAAATTTATATACTTCTACCAAACAGTATACAATGAATGAAAGTATGTCTTACGAACATAACAGTGTCTTTTAGAAATAAGTATTATTGAAAATTTTATTTTATTATTAATATTATATAATTTACCATATATATATATAATTTAGTATACACAATATTAATTATTTTATTAAAAAAACATACTCAATAAAATCACCATGATTCTTAGTAGAGAAGTAACAATTATTCCTCTCAACATTCTAGCTCTATCAATGTACATTCCATTCACCCTCACCCCAACCAAAAAAACCTAGTAAAATGTACATCGCCAGCCTTTGGTCATTTCTTGGCGGGCTTAAGAAAGAATTCGAAGTCGATTCCTGTCCGAAATTCGTTGGGCTTAAATGGGAAAATGTAACTAGGATTACGGTCTCATCCCATAAATAGGAGCCAGACACAAATCAGATTTTTAGCAGTGTGAGATCTTCAGACAACGAAAGAGAGTAAACGATGGCTTTTGTGATTAGAGCTCTCGTCAGGAATTCCTGCGCTTCGAGGCCGAGTTTTGAGTCTATTCGCAGAGAAGCTGTTGCTTCTACCCCTACATGGCCCACGAGGCGTTTCCAGCATAACAACGCCGCCGGTGAAACAGAGTCTGAACTGCCCGAAATTCCTTCTTCCAACATAAGCAAGCCGCTGGCAGATGTTCTACGGGAATTGAACCGCAGAGTTCCCGACAGGCTGGTCAAAGTCAGAGTTGAGGAAGGATACACTACCAGATATGTGCCATGGTATGTCTGTGTTGCAAATCCCCGCGTTTCTTTTTCTATAATTTTCACTTCACTGCTTCGTGCCTGCCTCACTGTGAGGGATTCAAATCCCGGGGAATCGTTCTTGCCTCTCTTGGCCTCTCTTTGCCCAACAAAAGAGTTGCTTTAGGGTTTCCAGTTACTATGCATTCGGAATTCCAAAACTCTGCCCTGCTCTATATGCCCACATTTCAAAACTGGTGGATGGGGAGGGTCTTCAAACCACTGGCCAATAATGCTATCATTGAGCTATAATTGTAGCTGTCATTATGTTTTCACACTTTGAACTACTATCGAGGATACTTGACAAAACGTATTTAGAGTTCATTATTCTTTATCGAATTGTCTAACCAGGGGACTATTTTTACCCTATTTTCGGCTGGTTCTATGTTTTTAATGGTTTGTATGAATCTTCACAGAATTTTCAAAACGTGCAAAAACTTTGATAGATCTTACAGAGTGTGCGCGCTTGGGGGTTTTCGTGTCAAGTGATTTCATTAATGTACTTAAAATCGTCCAACAAACAACAAAAAATACAAAATTTTGTGACTTAAATTCACTGGATTCCGGCATATTCCGGCAGAAAATCAAAATCGTCCCCTAGTTAGACAGCTCCATTCTCTATTGTCTTCCAAATAAAGTCTTTAATACAGTCCTAGGCATTTGTGTTTAACAGGAACATTTGGGCCTAGCCCACGAACAGAGCTGCTTGCCTAGGTTTTCTCTGCATGTGTGCTGTTCAAGGTCTCCAGGACTTTCACCCGGGTCTCGGATGTGGTTTTTACCATAGCTTTCCCTTGGGTATTTGAATACACATAGGCAAAGGATACATCACTCTTTCATGGATACATCACCCTTATTTTGCGCATGATCTTGTTCTCCTTTTATCAACATGAGTTAATTTAAACTACCTATCGTCATGCATCTTGTTTAGAATTTTTTTCCTGTTCTACTCCCCTAACACAAGCTTCACACGCGCTGGGTACTAACTAAGGAAAAACAACTTTTGACTATTTTCAAATGGTATTAGTCTTTGGTAGTCGCGGTGGCTAAACTGCTCATGCCAAGGTCGACTTTTGGTCTCGTCTTCAACCTTCAAAACACAATAACCTCTGCCTTAGTTGAAATCTTGTGCAAATCACCTTCTATATTTATAGCTATTGCCTTGTAATGGTTCTTTTTGTCCTTTATGATGCACTTGCCTTTGTTAAAGTCCACTTGGAAGCATTTGTTTGCAAGAAAGCAGATTCTTCATTAGACCTGGTACATTTTTTTTTCCTTGGAAAATAGTCTACTCCTTTTGTTGAAAAGATAAATGAGTACAAGGACCCATGAAATCCTACAAGTCTTGCTGCATGACAGTTTGAAAGCAATTTACATTCAACTGTTACTCGTTCTACCCATGATTGGTGGCAAGGGTCATTGTCTTAAAAAGAGTCTTAAGATGTGTGATAAAATATCTAAATATAATAGGGGTTCTGGGGAGAGTAGCCTCTTTTAAAAGATATGCTTGGTGGAGCTGTTATGATGCTCGACATTTGAGGTGTCAAATACCGATTGGCTTGCTTCTAGGGTAATTCCTACCTTGCTTAAGGCGTTGGTCTTAGGGTTGAGCTTCCTGAAGATATGAGAAAAGTAGATATGATGGAATCAAGTTGAGAGGTTGTTCACCTCCCTCATGCTCGCATGTTGTTGGATGCTATTTACTTGCATTGTGCATATTAGCAAGCAAATGACAATTTTGGAATCTCCATAAATCTCAATCATCGTGGCTTTGTGTTGTGGAGCTATTGAAAGAAGGGTGTAGGTAGTGAAAACTATTGTTTGGTTGTTCGAGTCTTTGCCTAGGTTGAGCTTGAAACATATCTTTGTATTGTCTCAAAGTAGAAGCCATCTCGTGCTCTACTCAACCCAGGGTTGCTCCTTGCTACACCATCAAATTTTTGCTAGGCTATGACTTTGTTCCTCATTGGGATGATAAGTATCTAAGGATGTTTCACTTGTTTTGACACTAGTTTAGGCCCAATATTGTCTTCTTGGCAATGGTTTGTACACTTGGAGGATTGTGTATTTTTACTGGGAAGGTAAGTGCATTATGAGCTAACCAAATTGACAAGAGGCTTGGAAGGGGGAGTGCTAAATTATAATCCATCTTCCCATGAAACCAATGTTCCATAGTATATTCTAGTCTCATGCTTTCCCACTTACATTTGATCTTTGACAACCTATCTATCTTATTCCAAACTTCATTAGTAAAATGATGATGAATAGGAAGATGAAGAATTGATTCTAGTGCTTCTTTGCGGCTAGGGCATCTTCTTGGACCTTCCCAACTCTTCCATTGAAGATTCTCCTAGGCAAGGATGGAGTTTTTCAAATTTTGCCAAGCAAAGACCCTTGCTTTGGAAGGAGCTTTTATCTTCCAAATTTGGGTCCACCACCATGTGGGGCCATTATTTGTAAGCAATCTAAATAGTGTTCCATAACCCAAATTTACAGTATACAAGATATTCCTAGATAAGCCTTTCCTTCTCATCTCTTGTCTTGGTACGTGCTTTGTCTAGTTGTGTTGTCAATTTGTTCCATTGATTTGTCACTTCTTTATTTAAATTCAAGCCCTTGCTTTTGAGTTAGCTTGGATCTAGGGAAGGGTGGCCTAGAGGCATTGCTATTTTTGAGAGAAGTATATATTGCTTCTTGGATAAATCTTTGTCGAGGAGTATAGGCATTTTAGTGTTGTCATCCTTCCCTATCTAGTTTTCTAGTCTCAACCTTATTGACCTCCTATTCCTATTTTCCAATTGAGAAGGACTGATGATGTTGAAAGAGGATGTTAGGGCCTTTTAGAATTTTGATCAATCTTTTGGTGTCTTGTTAGGATTTTGAATCTATTTTCCAATTATCATTATCAAAGGGAAGATGTATTTATTATAGAAGATTTTATGGCAAATTCCATTCTTGGTTAGGAGCTTCCATCCCCCTTCGTTGTAAGAGCTAATGAGAAATGTACTATATGTTTAATGCTCGACCCACCTTATGTTAGAGTTTGCACTTTAATTCAATTAGGTTAGATCTTTAAATTGAAAGATAGACAAGCACAACAATATACAAGAAAACAAAGATTTTCCTCGGGGAAACCATAAAGGAGAAAACCCCGCAACTTCTTCATAATAGTTTCATTGCTTAGCACAATGTCAAACCTGTAAATTTTTTTTTAAAGCTCAAACTAGGGCTAAACAATATATTTAATTTGTTACTAGAAAACCACACATGAACTTCTTTACTAGTATTGCAGCGGAATATAAAAACTGAGAAACATTCACAACATCACATAAGATATAGACACAGTTATTTTGGGTATGGAAACCCCCGGATAAAACCCAAGATGAGAAAACCAATGCAACAGTCAGATATGAATTTTTTATTATGAAAATATGGAACTTTTACAATTAGTAGACAAATTCACCCAACCTGGCGAAATAAGCCTCTGCAGAAACACTGGACAACTTCCAGCGACCTAGCACACCCTAGCGCAATTGCACGGCCCCTGTTTCAGCAGTACAACCTCCTTTGTGAAGCTATACGGATTCGTATGGCGCTGGCGTCAGCCTGTACGAATTCTATACGGTTGTACGATTGCCTTTGCCAAATTGGTACGACTGCCCTCTGCGTGATCTTGCACGACGTAGCTCTACTTGGAAGCTCAGTGACTCTGTTGGGCAACTGTTCCTTCGTCTTCTCAGCAAAATCCTCCGTCTGACTTCTCTCTGTCTGTATCTCTCCTGTGTACGTGTCCTCTCCACCAAATCTCCTTTTAACTCAATGGCTAAGCAAAAAACCCTAACCCTCACTATGGATCAATGGATGTGATCCTCCGGTGAGATTAATGGCCAAGATTAGATTAGCCATCACTTAAATATTTCGCTTTTCTCTTTATAAAAGTGATTCCATTAAGTCAAAATCAAATTAGAATAATTGAAGTATTTCCTAAGTCAACTTAGGAAAATCACTTTAATACATTTGGCTTCCTGTTTAATGTCTTTCTAGCATGCAAGGACACATGCAATGCTAGAAGGCCTTCCTTGTTGCCACTTTCTACAATTCCCTCTCAACGAGGAAGGGATTCGGTAGCAACCCCAACTTGTCTCTGAACTTTACAAAAACCTGTGTCTGCAAATTGCCTTGGTGAAAATGGCCGCCACCTGCTATATGTACTCCAATCGAATGGTTCCTTTTTGAATACAATCTCTTGGGAAGTGTTATCGAATGTCAATGTGTTTGCTCCGGTCATGGAACACTGGATTTTCAGATAGCTTGATGCCACTCTGATTGTCACAGTGAACTACTGTAGCCTCTAACTCACACTCGAACAACCCTGAAATCAACTTCCTCACCCACATTCCCTCACAAGAAGCTGTTGCCGCCTAATTCACACTTTAAGGAACAGGAAAGTCACAACCTGCTATGTGTGTCCTTGGGGGCAAGCGAGAGCTGGGGACCACTATCACCACAGTCCACAACTCCTCCGTTTAGGCAAGATCCCAACAGAGCCAAGGGGGGAAGTCCCTATTTATTAATTAATTACAAATTAAAGGGATCTTTTTAAGGTATGAGGCTAAAGACTTTATACTATCTAAGGAATGACAAGCATCATGCAAATGCAAAGATTTCCTTTTAATGACAAGCAGACCTTGAGATAAATGAAGACTAGTGCCTATTAACAAATGGAGTCTAAGGATAAATTACAACTTTACAAATGAAATTGAAATCTAAGTTAATTAACCCACAGTTTAGGTGTTATCCCAATCAAAACAGGTTACAATATGGACAAATGAATACTATGAACAATATAAACAATAATGAATGAACAGTTAAGCAGTATTAACAATATCCACAGTTGTATCAGATGTTATGAACAGATTGAATAAATGGAACAATTATTAAGCTATTACACAAGATCTATAGATTACTAAACCATGTGATTACTTAATCGAATGAATTAAAGATGCCACCACAAGAGTTTGCAAAACTGAAAGGAAATACTTGTAACTGAAAAGTGAAAAGCTTGCAGTGAAATAAAATGTGAAAGTGCTTGTAGTAAGAACCTTGAACAGCAAGGCAAAGATAAATAGCAGTGACCTGTGTTTGTAGGATGTTTTGCAATGTCTCTTGGTTCGTTTTAGGTAGATTTTATTAAGGTTTTTCTTCTTGAAGTTTAGTTTTCGAACCGGTGGTGTGACTACCCCAATCTAGTATTTCTCAAGTCAAAGAAGGAATGCTGGTGCGCTCAACAAAGTGGGAGCAAAGCCCACCCGTAGCTCCCAGGTCAAACCCCAATGCCCCGGTGCTCAACAAGGGGGACGTAGAACGCCTAGAGACCCCCCACGGTCTTCTACTCCAAGTCGCTTCCGAGTCACTGTTTTTAATTAACAAGAAAAACAGCTAGATGGATGCCTATTAAACTAAAACTCCTCTATCCCCTGTCGTATCTCGCGAGTACCCCGAAGGGTGATAATCGAGTAGAGGAACAGGGGCTAGTGAAATTGTTGTTGGTTAATTTTAGGGGGTAAATTTTAATCTTGGTGATTAGCATGCAAGGTTAATTTTATACTGTCAACGAGATCAACCAAGCGGTATCCCTTATGGGAGATGCTGGTACTTGATCTTGGACTGAAAAATAAAGTGTGAGAGTTTGTAGCAGCAAAAGAAATGTTGTTCTAATTAAGCTACACCCCCACTTATCCTGCTTTTCATACCCAACTTGAAGTCCCTAAAGGGAGATGACAAGTGGATAGAGGATACACTGGATAGGTGGGTTGTATGATTACCCCTTTAACAGAAAATAAAACTTGAAAGAAAAATACAACTAGCCAAAACTGTAAACTAACCTCACAACAATCTTTGTAACAGAGATGGTGGTTTGTCACAGAGATAGGTGGGTAAACAGAAAAATAAAACTGATTATCTTAACCACACAACAATCTCTGTAACAGAGATGGTGGTCTGTCACAGAGATAGGTG
>LPNX010750923.1:508907-536721 GCA_001517045.1 Pseudotsuga menziesii
GAAGCCAAACTTGCTGCAATGTACTCAACCTCTGCCAAGCTTAATGCAACTGACTTCTGCTTCCTGCTGAACCAAGAAACAACCCCTGATCCAATGCTGAAGCAACAACCTGAAGTGCTCTTCTGGTCCTCTACACATCTTGCCCAGTACACATCTGTGAAGCTTGCTAACTGTACACTCTCCATGCGTCATAAACCAATCCATACTCCACTGTACCTCTGATGTAGCAAAGTATGTGCTTCGTAGCCGTTCAATGCAATCTCCGAGGGTCCACCATGAACTGGCTCAAAGAGTTGACTGCAAAGCTAATGTTTGGCTGTGTGTTAACTGGATACATAAGCGATCCGATAAGCTGGCGATATAAGGTAGGATATCCGTCTGACCTTGATGCATTAATCTTCCTCCAGTTGGAAACTGGAGGTATCGCCATGGGCTTGCAATCCACCATCCTGAATCTCTTCAAGATCTCCACTGTATACTTCCCCTGTCCAATGAAGAAACATCCATATCTCTGCCAAACCTCTAAGCCCAGAAAGTAATGCATCAACTCAAGGTCTTTCATCTTAAACTCAACTGCAAGGTTGGACTTGCAGTCGTCAATTAACCTCTCATCTCCTGTAAGAAAGAGATCATCTACATATAGTACCAGTATGAGAGGCACCTCATTTGTCAAGAAGTATAGGTTGTGGTCTGCCTCACTCTGCTGGAATCCCATCTCCCATAGATAGCTCTCTATCCTAGAGTACCATGCTCAAGGTGCCTGCTTAAGCCCATAAAGAACTCTTTGCAACCTGCATACATGCCTCTCCCGGTCCTCCACATCAAACCACTTTGGTTGCTCAATGAATACCTCCTCCTCTATGACTTCGTTGGGGAAGACAGTCTTGATGTCCATCTGATGGACACAACAACCCATCTCTACTGCTAATGAGATAATGGTCCGAATGGAAGAGTATCTAGCAACAGGGGCGAAGGTCTCCTCATAGTCAATACCCTCCTTCTGTGAAAACCCCTTTGCCACAAAGCGCGCCTTGTACTTCTCCACGCTTCTCTTTGCTGCATGCTTTACCTTGTAGATCCATCTGGATTCCACCACCACCTTTTTCCCTTGTGGCCTTCTCACAACCTCCCATACCTGTTTCTTCATGATTGAGTCATACTCCTCAACCATGGCCTTCTGCCACACATCATGTTGTGCAACCTCCTCGAAACTAGAAGGTTCAGAGTTAATCAACTTTGTCATCAGTGCCATATAGCTAAGTCTATCTGGTGGTTTGCTCCATCTCATGAAGCTCTGTGGAGGATCCACTTGCTTGGAATCCTAAAGTCTGGACGTAAACACCTAGGCCTTGGCCATGTGTCTACTTGCTGCGGTTGCTGGATATCCGGCTCCTACGCAACTCATCCTCCAAGTCAATGACTGAAGGATCCTGTCCACGTGACTCCTTCTGATTACTAGAACATGTGCCTTGTGTCTATACCTGTACCTGTACATCTAGCTCCTCCAACTTGACCCCCGAATTTTGTGTTGGCTGCTTCTCTGCTGGTAAGTCCATAGATCTCCCCAAGGCCTTGTCCTCATCAAAATGGACATCCCTGCTCACAATGATCCTCGTGTGAGTAGGAATGTATGCTCTGTATGCCTTCGAAGTCTCGCTGTAACCAAGAAGTAATCCATTCTCTCCAGAAGGGTCTAGCTTCTTCCTAGTGTTAGCATGAATGTGACAATAACAGACACTTCCAAAAATGCGAATGTGACTCACATTTGGTTGAGTGCCTGTGAAGACCTCCTTGGGTGTCTTCCTCTCCAAAGCTGTGTGGGGACACCTGTTTAGAATGTATACTGCGGTCCTGTATGTCTCAGCCCAAAGGAACAGTGGTAATCCCTGATCAAATTGCATGGCCTTGGCTACTCCTGCCATAGTCCTGTTCTTTCTCTTTGCCGCTCCATTCTGTTGTGGGGTATGAGGCACCGTGTGCTCCTTGATCCCCTCTGATGAACAATAATCCAAGAACTCTTTGGAGGTGTACTCACCCCTATTGTCCGTCCTCAAGAGTCAGATCTTTCTTCTTGTCTGGTTCTCTACGAGAGTTTTGAACTCTCGAAACAGCTCAAAGACCTCTGACTTGGCCTTCAAGAAATAGAGCTAGGGCTTCTTGGAATAATCGTCAATGAAAGTGATGCAATAGTTGTAACCACTGAAAGATTGGACACTCATAGGTCCACAAACATTCGAATGCACTAAGTCCAAGGCCTCCTTAGACTTGTGCTCACTTTGTGGGAAAGGCTTTTTGATGTTCTTCCTTAACGCATAACCCTTGTAGTGGTTAGGCTTCTCCTCATGTACCTGCAAAACTCCAATGACTGCCTGTCTCAAGTGCCTTAATGCTCCATGGTGTAAGTTTGCCATCCTCCTATGCCACAACTCACCCTGACTGCTGTCGCTGTTGACTAGAGCCTTTGCAGGCTCAAAGTGTAGTCTATACACCTTCTCGCTCCTGATCCCAATCACCCGATCCAAACTCCTATCAGAACCCTTGGGCTTGATATACACTCTATGGTCTCGAAACTTCACCTAAAATCCCTTGTCCTCCAGAGTGGAGACTGTTGTCTGCCGATTGCACACTAGCAGCAGAAATCTTTCGAAAGCTGTCTCCTCACTTGAGAAAGTGGGAGAGGTGTGACCTTGGGGGCAAGCACAGAGCTAGGTACTGTCACCTACTCTTAGCTCCTTCGTTTAGGCTAACTCCTAACGAAGCCAAGGGGGGTAGTCCCTAACAAAGAGTTTTCTATGGCTCAATGTTTTAAGTTAATTTTTAGATGTTTCGGATGCGGATGGGTGTTGTTTAGGAGTTATTGTGATTTAAAATGATTAATGTGATGAATTGAGCACAAGACAAAGCAATCCACGTTGCTATCATTGGAATTGAAAGATAGACAAATATTTGAGAACTTCACGAAATAGATAAAGCATTCACAGATATCATCTATAATCAAACATTCAATGGACAAATGGCCCAGATTATCAACAATGCGTAAAAGATAGGACCAATGCCTATGGAGTCAACTTATCAGAGATGCTTCGAATGTAAATATGATGTGAATACCAAAATATGCCAGTGAATGTGAGGTTTTGCAAGTGCTCTTGGTAAGTTTTAAGAGTTTTTACTTGTGATCTTCACTTATGGTAGCTGGATGTCCTAACCGGTAATACCTTCAGTGGCTCCGTTCGAAGACATGATGGACCTGTCTGGGGTCAAAGGTAAGTGTTCAATAACTTAACTACCAGTGCCCAGATTAGGTAGCCCGACGCCCACACTTGGAATTTGCCCACATGCCCTGGTATTTATCGAACAACCCCGGTGCGTTGGTTATGGGGAAAAGTTTTAGTTAAGTTTCTCTTGTGGGGTTTAGAGATCCAATGCCGTTTCTGGGTATTCCGATCTAGGATCGGTCAGAGCATACTCCGGCAAGGAGGAAAGGGGGTTAATTAATTAACAGGGGTGTGAGTTGCGAATTTATTTAAGTTAATTAATTAAGACTCTCCGACAGAGAGCGCTCTTGACCCTGTCTTATGACAGTGGTTCAAGAGACTTAGCTAATCTAGATGAGACTAATGCAGGGATTATGCAAACCTAGGATTCTCTCCGATAGAGAGTGCTCTTGACTTGTGTTTTTGCAAGTTCAAGAGTCTTAAGAGTTAATTGATTAAACAATGTGAATAAAAAGCAAAGATGACTTATTAAACTCTTCGACAGAGAGCACTCTTGATCCACCTTATGGTGTGATTCAAGAGATTTAAGCAGTTGATTTACTTAGAAAGATAAACAATTTAAAAGAGTAATCAAATTAATTAATGAATTAGAAGTGATGGATTAACAACTAATATTCTAAGCATAAGATGCAAATGATGATGAAAACAAGCACATCTAATCTAAGCATATGAAAGATGGACACAACACAATCCTCCCCAAATAGGGGAGGATGGGAGTGGGGACTTAAAAACCCCACTCAAACACAAGATCTTTATTAAAATTTATACAATGTACCTTAAAGATTTTAATCCTTGAAATGACTTTTCAGAAGAAAGTAAAACAACTCTACTGATATTAAGACTTGTGTAAAAAAGGAGAGTGCTTTTACTTGGAGATCTTTCTGAAACCTGTGAAAAGGGAAAATAGAAGAAGTTTGAAAAAGAGCCAAAAGGGGAAATAAAAAGAGGGCTGAAACAAAAGAAGATGAGGGAGAGAAGGCAAGAAAACAAAGAGAAGGTCAAAACTAAAGAAAGGGAGGGAATAGGGCAGCCAACTAAGAAGCTAAGGGATGAACAAATTTGAAGAAAACGGGGCAGCGAAAGAGGAAATAAGTGGCTGTCATAAAAAGTGCAAAATGGGATAGCGAACAATGAAATAAGTGGCTGTCATAAAAAGTGCAAAACGGGACAGCGAACAATGAAATAAGTGGTTGTCATAAAAAATGCAAAACGAGACAGCGAACAATGAAATAAATGGCTGTCATAAAAAGTGCAAAACGGGACAGCGAACAAAAAGTAAAAGAAATGGCAAAAAACAAGGTTAAAGGAAGCCCAAAAACTAGGGCAAAAAGAGGCAAACAAGGGAAGAAAGCTAGGGCACACTAGGGCTGTCCAAAAAAGAGAAAGAGGATGGTAAAAGAGAGAAAAAATGGGGCAGCGATGAAGAAAAAGTGAGAAAAGGCAAACAAACCAATGAGGAAAGGGGCTAGCAAGCAAGGAAACAAAAGAAGTCAACGAGCAAAAGGAGAACTAGAGGAAGAAAGTTCGGTAACCAATAAAGTGTTTAAATTTATGAACGAATTTGAGATGGAACTTTGGAGGAAAATCTCCTTGTTTTTTCCTCTTGGAAAAAGCCAAACTCTCTGTAGGTCCTGAAAGTCAACAATGTTAGAAGGTTTTTATGATGATGGAGATGAGTTTGATGCAGCTGAGCTCGCACCCTTCTCCAAATGGCGAGATCTGTAAAGACAATCCAACTTGATACCGAGTGAGATCAAACAATAAAAACTAGTATGCTAAGAATATGCAAATCAAGATCAATACTTCATATAACTGAATATTTGTACCCATCTAGATTATGATAAACTTTGCATAATAAACCAACTTGACAGTAGCAAATGGTAAATCTTATGTTCTAATAATAGACTTCTAAAGCTAGTTGTTTGATTCAACAGATAAATAACAAATTGAAAGCATGGAAAGAGATAACCTCATACAACACATCCACCAATGAAGAGACAATCCTGTAGACCTCCAAAGTCGAAAAACTTTATTCAATAATTTAATGATTACAATTTTTGTAGAGTTTCTATGCCCAAAAGTCCATCCTAATAAAGCTGAAAGAGCCTCTATTTAACAAATGAGAGAGTGCTAAAACCCTAAAACCAAAAAACCAACCCTAACCAGCCTAGCCACCTAACAAAGAGCCCAGACCTAAACCGGAGAACCGGGAGTGAGGAGAGGCCTCCACCCAGGCAAGGCGCCCCCACTCCAAACCTGTGCACTGAAAACAAGCCAAAAATGAGGCCACACTTGTGAGTCTGGATGTAGGTAAGCTCATCCTTTAGGTCTGGCAGGAGCCTGAGCTAGGTTTGGGAAGCTCACTGATGGTGTAAGCTTCAGTCTTCACCTTGATCAAATCACCGGACCAATGAGAGCTCTCCATCTCATCTTTAGCTGGAGATGACATGTCTGATAACTAATAATAAATTAATTGCTCTCTTAATGATGACTAAAGCTGAGTTATGATAACTCCAATCATCATAAGTGTTCCATGAGATGTCATTTAGTCTTTTATTTTACTGAATTTGGATTAATTTGGAGAGTTTTAATTTTCTCCAAAATAATCATTTTTTTAATAAAAATCATTGTTTTACTAAAAATCATTTTTTACTCAAAACTAACTTTTTTGAGTAAAAATGCATTATGTGTTCGATTGCTGATCTGAAAGGCTGGTTCTGATTGACTGGTTGATCAAGAATGATTTTTGGCTTAAGGTTAGAGTCATCAATCACTGAATTCGGAGTCTGGATCACGAACGGGTTTTTTCCATTTAATTTATGGAAAAATTAACCCAAAAAACTTAGGAAAAGTAACTAAAATTAAAAAACTAAAAAATAATTTTTCACTGTTCGAAAAAGATTTTTTCGATTTTTTTTTATGTGTCCAGATGACTTAGGACACGACCATGATCTATCAAAATAATGTCTAGTAGGCTTATAACACTCAGTTAGGCTCTAATAACCCCCCAAAGCCCAGAATTCAACATCGGGCATTCCAGCTTTGGAGGAAGCAGGAGAAAACCTCGCCAATTATACTCGGCTGGAGGCAGAGCTATAATTGTCAGGGGCAAAAAACTCCTTGGAATACCCTATTTGAGATTCTACGTCTCAGGAGACCGAACCACTCAAAAATATCCTACTAGCACATTTTATTACAAACCCCGCGGGGCCAAGGTCAAAATTATTCAAATAAAAAAGTGACTAGCCAATATTGGCTAGACATGCAAACGGATCAACTGATACACTGGAATCAGACTTTGAACAAGTCTGTCAACCGACGGCTCCTCAGGTAACCCAACTATGGTACAAGAAGTTGGATGACAGACACTGATATGAGGTTTTTGGTCAGCCCCAGAACATATAACACATCGACAAAGCTGAGGGGTTTGCCAGACTCCCTCTGAAATGAAGCAGTGCCAACTCCCTGTGCCTGATAACATGCATTATCACCCAGCTCAACGTGGATACCTGTTCCACCCTCCTGCAAGTCCTTGAAGAATCTTTTCTATCCAGTCATATGACTAGATGCTCCACTGTCAATGTACGAGATACTGCTAGTTGTGGTTCTTTCCATGCAAGCTATCAAACAAAACTCCTCATCGAAGTTTCTGTTGAACTCCTCCACTTCTGCAGAACCTGCCATCTGGGTATTGCTCTTCTTCTTTCTGTCTGGGCATTGGGAGGCAAAGTGTTTCTGCTTGTGGCAGATAAAACACTTGACCTTTGACATGTCAAGGTTCTTCTTACCACCCTTCTCCCTCTTTGCGTTACCCTTGCTCTTCCATGTCAAGGCTAGAGCCTCCTCATCCACAATTTGTGGGGCATTGCCGGATGAGCCTGATCCTTGACCCATGCGAGTTTCCTCCTGCACAAAGTCATCCCACAATCTCTGCCAATCAGGGAGCTTCTCCCTAGCTACAACAGCTTTGACAAAGGTGTCCCATGGCTTAGAAAAGCCATTGAGGGCTATTTGAACTAGCTCCTCATCCTCCGCCTTAGAGCCAACTGCTCCAAGCTTGTGTTTGATCTGTGTGAGCCTTGTGAGATAAGGCACCACTCCTTCTCTTTTGGCCATCCTGATACTGTGCATCCTCTAATGCAGCACAATTTTTCGATTTTCATTCTTGCTATGGTACAGACTTTCCAAATCCTTCCACATCTCAGATACGGTCTTCTTCTCGGAAAGATGAGAAACTATGTGGTCCTTCACTCCATCCAAGATAATCAACATGGCTCTAGAATCAATCTTCTTCCAAGCTACCAACTCTGCTAGATCTGTGGGCGCAACCTTCGTGTGGAGTCAATGTGCTTCTCAACATCACTGACATCCAAGATCCTTGTGATCCTTTCTTTCCATGTAGGAAAGTTCTGAGCCCCATGGAGTCTATCCTTGACTCTCAATTGCACGACCATACTGAAGTGTACCTGTCAAACCCTAGATTTGAACTCCAGGTTTGTGTCTTCAATAGATCTTCCCCTGATCTATTACTGCTGCTACAAGTCTCTCAGATTTAGCTCAACTGAGCTTTGATTCCATGTAAATTTTCCTTTAAAGCTCAAACTAGGGCTAAACAATATATTTAATTTGTTACTGGATAACCACACATGAGCTTCTTTACTAGTATTGTAGCGGAATATAAAAACTGAGAACATTCACAACATCACATAAAATATAGACATAGTTATTTTGGGTATGGAAACCCCTGGATAAAACCCAAGATGGGAAAACTAGTGCAACAGTCAGATATGAATTTTGTATTATGAAAATATGGAACTTTTACAATTAGTAGACAAATTCATCCAACCTGGCGAAATAAGCCTCTACAGAACAGTGGACAACTTTTATCAACCCAACACACCCCCACGCAGTTGTATGACCTTTGCGTCAACAGTACGGCCTCCTCTGCGCAACTGTACAGATTCATACAATGCTGATGTCAGCCTGTACGGATTACGTACGGTTGTATGACTGCCTCTGCCAAACTGGTACGACTTCCCTCTGTGTGATCCTGTACGACCTAGCTCTGCCTGGAAGCTCGGTGACTCTGCAGGGTAACTGTTAATCTGTCTTCTTAGCAAAATCCTCCATCTAACTTCTCTTGTCTGTATCTCTCTTGTGTATGTGTCCTCTCCACCAAATCTCCTTTTAACTCAATGGCTAAGCGAAAAACCCCAACCCTCACTATGGATCAATGGATGTGATCCTTCGGTGAGATAAATGGCCAAGATTAAATTAGCCATCACTTAAATATTTCACTTTCACTTTATAAAAGTGATTCCATTAAGTTAAAATCAAATTAGAATAATTAAAGTATTTTCCAAAGTCAAAACTTAGGAAAATCACTTTAATACATTTGGCTTTCTGTTTAATGTCTCTCTAGCATTCAAGGACACATGCAATGCTAGAAGGCCTTTCGTGTTGCCTCTTTTTAACAAAACCAAGATAGAATACCTAAAGATAAGATATCTTCGACAACTTTTTCTCCTCAAACTGGTGCACTTGTCCTTCTCTCTCTTAAGTGAACTTGCTTGAGTGAGTGTGTACAAATGAAGCAGGGCGGCTCCCTATTTTATATTCTTCAGTTGTGTGACTCACTTACATAACTAGGTCGACCATGTTCTCTAATTGGGGCCGACCTACCTAGGAAGACTCAAAATACATTTTATATGATGCTTTTGTGGGTACTATTGCCCCGATTTACAACGAAGGTTTTACCTCATGACTTTTACATAACCAATTACAATAATGACATCCCTGAAAGGAGGAAAAACATTTTTTGACGGAGGTACAATAAAATACAATAATAAAATACAATAGAATATCTTTCAAAGTTACATTTTCTACAACACTCCCTCTTAACTAGGAAGGTATTCTCTCGATTCGGTCATCCTCACAACTAGACATAGTCTTTGGGCATCGTCATCATCACTGGGTCATCATCGTTGGATCATCATCACTGCTACATCAATTCTCATCTTGTCGACCATTGACTAGTGACATCTTTTGAATCTATTCGTCCTCAGAAGTTCTATTGAGCCAACCCTGTTTCATGCTGGATGTAGGCCTAGATCCCATCTAGGACTTCATCAACACATCCTTACAGTGCTAGCCCTTTCTCATGCTGGATGTACCTCGTATAGTGCCAATCCTTTCATAGTGGATGTACCTTGCAGTGCCAGTTCTATTTCATACTGGATGCCTTCGCAAGGTCAGTCCAGTTTTATACTGAATGCGGATCTCTATAGTGTCGGTATTGTTTCATCCTAAATGCCTTCGTAGGGTCAGTCCTGTTTCATACTGAATGTGGATCTCTGTAGTGCTAGTCCTGTTTCATACTAGATGCCTTCGAGGGTTTATCCTGTTTCATACTGAATGCCTTCGCAGGGTCAGTCTTGTTTCATACTGAATGCGGATCTCTACAGTACCAATCCTATTTCATACTGGATGCCTTCACAGGGTTAGTCCTGTTTCATACTGAATGTAGATCTCTGCAGTGCCAGTCCTGTTTCATACTGGATGCCTTCGCAGGGTCAGTCCTGTTTCATACTGAATGCAGATCTCTGCAATGCTAGTGCTGTTTCATATTGGATGCAGGCCTAGAGCCATCTAGTACGTCACAGAGCCATTCCTGTTTCATACTGGATGTCTTTGTAGGGTTGGTCCTGTTTCGTACTGAATGCAGGCCTAGCACCATCTAGGACTTCACAGAGCTAGTCTTGTTTCATACTAGATGTCTTTGTAGGGTCAGCCCTGTTTCATATTGAATGCGGATCTCTGCAGGGTCAGTCCTGTTGCATACTGAATGTAGGCCTAGCACCATCTAGGACTTTCCTCTCGTGATGGACACCGATCTGCAGAACTCTAAGCTTCTCCTTGAAGTATTCCAACTTCACTCTCGCTAGAGGCTTGGTCAAGACATTGACTATTTGCTTGTTTGTTGAAACATACTCGAGCTTTACTGCTCCTCTCTGCACCATATCCCGGATAAGGTATATCAGATCTCGATGTGCTATGACACACAAGTCGTCTCTAACTTGACATTGAACGGTCCTGCAAGTAGCTTTTGAAGCCACACTGCCTTACAACTTGCTGAACAAGTTGCAATATACTCTGCCTCGGCTGTACTCACTGCTACAATCGTCTGCTTCTTGCTACACCAAGAAATCATGCTAAACCTCGAGCTCAAGCAACACCCTGAAGTGCTCTTCCTATTTGTAGCACTACTAGCCCATTCAAAGTCAACATATCCTGTAGGCAGATTCTCTAATCTCTCACATATTTGAGGCCATACTCAATCGTACCCTCCAGGTACCTTAGCACGTGCTTTGCCGCAACCATGTGAACACGTCTCGACTCCACCATGTACTGGCTTTAAGTATTCACAACAAAGCATTTATTCGGCCTCATGCTCGTCAGGTACATGAACGAACCAATCATCTTCCTATAGACTATGGCATCGACTGTCTTTGAAGTAGGATCACACAACAACTTCAAGTTCGATGCCATCGGTGTAGCTATAATCCATCATCTTGAATCTCTTTAGGATCTCGACCGCACATTTTCCTTGGCTAAGGAAAATCTCCTCTGGATTCTGCCACACCCAAGAATCATGTCAAGATTTTTGAACTCTGAGATCTTCTGTAGTCACCCCTTCTGAAGCAGAGCAACATCCTCCCTCTTGTTAATGTTTGAGCAATAATGAAAGATTCTTTAACTTTAAAACTTTTAATCCACAAATACAGTGCAGATAGATCTCATAAACAATTTATACACATAATCATTCAATCCATAAGACACATGATGTGCCTTGGGAAAACCCTCTAAATTCGGAGGATGAAGAACCCAACAATCCTTTGAGGATGATAGATAATCGACAGAGAATGATTCCAACACAATAACATATTGCTTGATAAGAGAGCACAAGAGAATAAAGATCATACGGAACACTGTACTTGTCTTGCCAAGTGCATAACACTTTAATAACAAGCCAAATTCAATCATACAAAGAAGGTAGCGAATGGTTGCAGCTTTTGTGCATTGGTAACATTGTTAACACTGTGAACACTGTTTCACCTTCAACCTTGAGCCCTTTCTGACTTGGAGCCCTTTCTAACTGAATGTGAACTGATTGAACTGAACTGAAATGGAGTTGAATGTAACTAAACTGAACTGATTAGAATCGAATGTAATTGAACTGAATTGAACAAAACTGAATGTAACTGAACTGAACAGAACTAAATGTAACTAGTGCTTCACCATCAGTGTCATCTTCAACAACGACTTTGCATAAATGAAGGAGTTGATTCCTTAATTAACTGAAACTTGTTTTCCACAACTAATACTCAGCTGATGTCTTATTAATTCGAGTTCACTTGGAGGCATACATGGGCAATTCGAATTATCTCTCTATCTTTGTGCTCATTTTGTTTATCATTAATTAATTCTGCACGGTCCATATGTGTTTCATTAATTAATCATCTATATCGTATCATACTCATAAGAATGATTTCAAACCTATGATCATATGTATTACCCCGGGTCATATGGTCATATGCTAAAGTAAATCACTCTAGGGGTAGCTAATCCCTAAAGGAGACTTGTAGCACCTGGTGACCATGACTAGCCATACATCACATAGTATATCCTCGAGACTTAATACAACATAATCATGTAGTCTTGATACAACACAAGACTTCGACCTTAATACAACATAAGGTCATGATCTTAATACAACATAAGATCCCAGTACAAGCATCTCTCCTGAATAGGTCTTGATACAACACAAGGTCCTAGCTTAATACAACATAAGCTCTTTAACTTAATACAACATAAGTTAGTGAACTTAATACAACATAAGTTCCATAAAGAAGATCCGAACCTAATACAACATAGATTCCGGACTTGATACAACACAAGTCTCATGGGAATGATTCCCGAAGTTGTATTTTCAACACTCCCTTTCAGAGAGGGAGACATTCTTTGCCATACCAAGGTTATCTTGGAAGTGTCTGAACTTTGTCATAGATAGAGGCTTTGTCATCACATCTGCAATCTGCTCCTCAGTAGCTGTATACTGAAGTTTTACCATACCTTTTTGGACCATGTTTCGAATGAAGTGATATTTCATCTCTATGTGTTTCGACTTGTCATGAAACACAAGATTCTTGGAAAGCTTTATACAACTCTGGTTGTTACACCTGATCACTGTAGGCTCTAGCTTTTCACCGAACAATCCTCCAAGTAGCTTTCTTAGGCACAATGCTTCTCTGTAAGCAGTACTAGTAGCAATGTACTCGGCCTCTGCTGTGCTCTAAGCAAGTGAACCCTACTTTTTGCTAGACCATTAAATCATAGCAGAACCCAAGTTGAAACAGTTTCTGAAAGTGCTCTTTCGATCAACAATGTTGCCACCCCAACAAGAATCAGTGTATCCAAGCAATAACACTCCTCCATTTGAGGCATACCTAAGTCCATAAGCCACTATACTGCGGAGGTACCTCAAGATGTGCTTACCTGCAACCCAGTGTCTGGGTCTAGGATCAGTCATGAACTGATAGATTCCTTGATACATGTATGTAGACTAGACAACCAAAGATACGAAGGTGGCCCACTTCTAGCTTCACACCTGTGAAGGTTTCTTTCGGAGTCATGTTCTTCAAGATTCTATGAGGGCATTTGCTTTGTACATAGATAGTTGTTTTGGAAGCTTTTGCCCACAAGAACTTTGGTAGACTCTGGTCATGTATCACGACTTTGACTTCACAATTGTTCGCTTATTTCTTTCAGCAGCCCCATTTTGTTGAGGGTTGTAGGGATCTGTAAGCTCCCTCTTAATTCTTGCTTCCTTGCATAAATCATTAAACATGGTGGATGTATACTCTCTACCATTGTTTGATCTCAGGGTCTTGATTCTCTTTCCCAACAAATTCTCGACTTGTGCTTTGAATTCTTTGAACCCGTTGAGCACTTCCTTGGATTCCTTGGTCTTGAGAAAGTATATCCACGTATTTCGTGAGTGGTCATCAATAAATCTTACATAGTAGTTGTATCCTCCTAGTGAAATAACAGTCATAGGTTTACACAAGTCAGAGTGCACTAGATCCAATATTTCCTTGGATCTGCTCTCACTATTTGGAAAAGATCCCTTGGTATTCTTGCCAAGCACGCATCCCTTGTAGACTCCGTCATGGTCCATGTGAAGTATTGGTAGACTTGTTACAATGTTTCTTAATGCTGGGAGAGCTCTATAGTTGATGTGAGCTAACCTTCTGTGCCATAGCTCACCCATGCTGGTGGAGTCATGAATTAGTGCTTGAGCTGATGGAGTGCTCACAAGCTCTCCTCTCTTACTCCTATTTCTTTCGTTGCGTCCATGCTTGGGTACTTGTGTCAAGCAAGTACTTTCCCATCTGAAAATGCAACTTTATATCCCTTGTCCTCCTGGGCAGATATGGAGACAAGATTTCTGATAATGTCGATATCAAGAAGAATTCTGTACGATCTTCACTCCTCTGCTTCTTGTGATGATGATCTTCTACATCAGCTGTTGAGGCTTCATGTTTCCTTTTGTTTGAGCTTGGACATTTGTTTGCGTAGTGACCATATTTCTTACACCTAAAGCATTGTACCTATGATAGATCTTTCTTTTTTTCTTGTTGATCTAGAGAAGGGCTTGGTCTTCTACCTTGATGCTTATGGTGGTGAAATTTTCTTTCCTTTCCCTTGCCTTTCTTGGCATGGGCCATGAATGCTTGATTCTCCTCAGGTTGAGTGCCTTGAAGTCTTTGTCTTGCTGCAATCCTTGTCTCCTCTTGAGTGCATTTTGCCCATAATCTATCAAATTTGGGCAACTTGGTGCATCCACTGATGATTTGGATGAAAGATTCCCAAGATGGTGAAGCCCATTTAGCGTAGTCATGACAAGCTCCTTATCTTCAATAGGTTCTCCACTAGATCTCAGCTCCTCATAAGTATGAGGATATTGATTTAGACTTGGCCATCTTCATGTTTGATAGCTGGTTCCTCAATGGTGAGAGTCACATTGATTCTACTGTGCTCAAATAGCCTCCTTAGGGTTTTGAACATCTTCCTAGTTCTCTTCATTTGTGAAATTTTAGGAACCAAGTGGTCTCTGACTGAGTCCACTAGTAATCTCCTAGCTTGGACATCATTCTTCCTTCATTGGGACTTATCTTCTTCAGCTTTTGGTTCTGGGACCTTCTCATTGACGAACTTCAAAAGGTCATTTTCTTCCAAGATGAGAAGAACTTTAGACTTCCAAGAGATGAAGTTGGAGGCTCCATTAAGACGATTTTCAACCTTCATTCCAATCATCTTGCCTGCAGATTTGAACCAGAAACCCTAGCAGGGGCTAGGTTAAAAATGAAAGTTGTAATTTTGTGAAACTAACCTCACAGATAGATGCACCCTAGCAAGGCGAGTTGAGAGAAGGTTAGGTCAAGCGAAAACTATGAACTGATCAGCTCAAAACTTGAAACCCTAATTTCTGCAGTAGCTGCAACAACAAAATTAGGTAAAAAATGAAACTTCCCGGAATTAGATTCTCCCTTCACCAGAAGATACGCCTCCCCTAGAGCGAACTTTCCAAGTCTCTTTTTCTCCAGAAATGATTAGGGAAGGCCTTCAAATAACAAGCCCTAGTACTTGACAATGGCTTCTTCTAGAATTGCTCTCATACCAAGTTAGATTTTTACAAGATTATAATAGTATAACTTTATTGCAAATGAACAATAGGATCTCTAGAAGAAAGACAAAGCACAGAAACAAAGAACACAAGAGTTTATCCTGAGAAACCCAATCGAGAGAAAACCTAACAACCTTCGTATAGAGATGATCAATCCTGAAAACATAGTACAAGAAGAGGGAGAAAGAAGAAAATCTCTCTAATTAAAACCCTCAGAAAAGAATGCTTCTCACTGTTGGAGTGAACTTCTCCTTGACTAGCGAACTTGCTTGCTTGGCTGCTTGTCCAAATGAGGCGCACAACCTCTCTATTTATACACTATACAAAACTGACATTTAACCCTAACTGGGCCGACTTCCGTTGGGGAGAAATAAAAATAATAAAGAATAATTTTATTTTAGTTCTTTACTTATATAAAATTCCCTAGGGTTTACATTGATTCTTTCAAGGGTTTACATGAATGATTACATCAGTATGATCTCCCGTAGGAGATACACAACAATATAATAAAATTACAATAAGAATAACTTTTGAAGTTGGACAAAATCCAGCACAAGGGATTGTAGATTTGCCAATATTAATCAACATCCTTGTAGCCCTACAATAGAGATCCATATTCTCCTTGAGTTTTTCAACATACTCCTCAATCCATCGTAGAAAATTAAAATGTCATCATTAATGGGTAAGTGAGAGAGATAAAAGGAACCAACAACCTTGAGCCCCTTGAAAGCCTTAGTCATTTTTGCCTTAATTAAGGCCCTACTCAACCCTTCAACTACAATAAGAAAAGGAAGAGGGGATAGAGGGTGTCGTTTTCTTCCTTTTAGGTCTAAAGAAACAAGTTGTAGCACCATTTATCAAGATTAAGAAGGATACAAAGGAGACAACTTATCACTCAATTGACAAAAGGAACTCAGAAACCCAAATGAATTAAGATTAGATTCAAGTACAATCGATCTTTTCATAGTCCTTGGACATATTTATTTTGATGAGCACAACTTTGTGTTTCCTAGTTTTGATAGATTAAATCATCAACAATGCCACTAAGCCATAGTACTCCTAAAGACAAAACTAAAGGGTCTGGCCATAACCATCCCTCAAAAAATGTTGGATAACACCCCTCCTAGTCTGAAAAAAATGACCCTCTCTCCCTGGGGACACATTTGAAGGTGCGCTGGTATTGGTACCACGTAACATAACTATTTGATGTTTTGAGTGGATAAGAGGGCCTTTTAAGGTTAGATATGATGCATATTGTGCTAGCAATTACTTGATGTTGGATTCACGCCCCTTACTAAATGCAAATGATTAGCTCTATGAAACTCACAAACTTTAGATATAATTGTTGTATTAACGATTAATAATGTAGAAATCGATTAATAATAATGGAATTGTTTGCTGCAACATCCCTCGTCCTTTTTGGCCTCACTTTTCCCTCACTCACCTTACTTTCTTTGTTTGGATATGAGTCTTAGTCCTTGCATTTATTTGCATCCACTTTAATTATGCTACCGTAGGTTTTTAATTGATGAATATGGTAACTTCTAGCTCTTTTGCTTAACTCTACCCCAACAAACTGAGAGGCCAATTTTATCATGCTAGTGATGCTTCTTTTGATACCATGCCTACTACACATGATGAATGCCTCTTCAATAGTTACAAAAGGCTCTCATGATGACAATTGAGCAACCATTGCTTGTTGGCCCTTTTGCTGTTGCATTTTAAAATGATGCCCCAAACTAGCCCAAGTGACTAGATATTGATTTTGATTAACCATTCATGCACATTGTTGTATGTGACTTCCAACACAACACTTGGAATTCAATGGAAGAATATGCTTGCCTTATTGTGTAGCATCTTAGCAATGTTTTGGGTTTGATAGTTGGTCTTTATGTCACTCATGACAACCTTGATGAGGTTGTCCTTGGCAATAATTGTTTGGTAGTAGTTTGGGAAATGTAGAATTTCAAGCTAGATAATTTGGGTAGAGATCTTCTAGTTTTGACTTTAGTCATGAAGGAGATTTTGCATGGTATCATGGCCCCCTCAATCATTTGCTTTTGTGTTGACCCACACATTAGTTTTTGGCTTATACTGATACAAGTGCTCAATATATTATACTTGACAATGCATTGCATGGCTTCTATTAGTTAGACATGGTTTGGTTTAGATTAGTGAGCTCAAGTCACCTATGTTTCGATGCATTATTGATACTTGTTTTAGATGGGATTTGTATGATTTCGCCTTTTCTTTGACTCAACATTGGATTGTATGTTGCATTGTATTTGGTCGAATTGGACCCCAATGTAACAATGATTGCATTACATTTGATGCATACCTTTCATGCTCGTTCAACATTCTTAGGTCTTGAGGTCTTGATATTGAGACTATGGCACTTAGTGCCATCATTGATGTTTCAACCACACTGTCTTTCACCTATGATTCAAAGCTTGTATACAACTCTTGAACGCGTGGTGCAACTTCTTCTTCTTCAACCCCATCCAACTTGTCTATCTCTCTCTTGGAGCGAACTTGCTTGTGATTGTTATGTGTCCAAATGAGGGAGGGCGCCTCCCTAATTATACTGATCATGTGTGTGACCTTTTTCCTCAACAGGGCCAACTTCTCTAATTGACTGGGCTGACTTGTCCTTGTGGGAGACCAAAAATACATTTTACATTATTTCCTTGGGGGCTATTGCCCCGACTTACAACGAAGGTTTTACCTCAACTCTTACATGACCATTTACATTAATGACATCTTCGATCGGAGGGAAAACATCCTCGAAAGGAGGAATAACAAAAGTACAATAAAATATAATAATAATAATAATAATAATAGAAAGAATATCTTTCGAAGTTATATTTACAACAATACTTCCTCTTAACAAGGAAGGTATTCTTTCGACCCAGTCATCACCATAATTAGACACAATCTTTGGACATCGTCATCATCGTTGGATCATCATCAGTGCTGCATCAATTCTCATCTCGTCGACCATTGACTAGTGACATCTCTCGAATCTATACGTCCCCAGGAGTTCTACAGAGATTACCCTTTTTCATGCTGGATGTAGGCCTAGATCCCATCTAGGACTTCATCATCATATTTTGCGAGCAATCCATCAAGTAGGTACAGCCTAGGTCCTCATTTTACATTGCCCAAGCAACAACCTACGTCTCCTACTGTCATCCTGTTGTATCCAAATCATCTCATCATCTTGTATGGCTACATTACTTCCCCAGGATAACCTGCATTTTCCACCTCGTGGAGATCAGCCCAGGAGCATACAAGACATCGTCCATATGCAGAGCATCCTAGGTGCATATCATGTCCACCAGACAACCTGCGTCTCCTATCTAGTGGGTACAACCCAAGAACATCTGCGTCTCCCACCCAGTGGGTACAACCTAGATGTATTACGTCTCTCTCTCAATCAACCTGCGTCTCCCACCAAGTGGGTACAACCCAAGAACATCTGCCTCTCCCACCTAGTGGGTACATCCTAGATGTATTACGACTCTTTCTCAGTCAACCTGCGTCTCCCACCAAGTAGGTACAACCCAGGAACATTTGCATCTCCCACCTAGTGGGTACAACCCAGATGTATTACGATTCTCTCTGTCAACCTGCGTCTCAAACATGTGGGTACAACCCAGGAGTATCCCAAAAATATTACGTCCTTTTGGACCACTTGCGTCTCCCTCCATGTAGGTACAACCCAGGCGCATCCCAAATGCATTATGACTCGTGGACAACCAACATCTTTAGGCATGTGGGTACATCCCATGAGTATCCCAGATACATTACGCCCTTTCGAACCACCTGCGTCTCCCTCCATGTAGATACAACCTGGTGCACCTGCATCTCCTGGACATGTCACATCACTATCTCTTTCGAGGAACATCGATCTGGATAACACCAAGCTTCTCTTTGAAGTACTCGAACTTCACTCTTGCTAACAACTTGGTCAACACATCGGCTGTCTGCTCTTTTGTCGCCACATACTGGAGCTTCACTCATCGCTACACCATATCCCAGATATAGTGATACTTGATCTCAATGTGCTTCGACTTGTCATGGAACATCGGGTTCTCAAACAACTTCACACAACTCTGGTTGTCACAGAAGATACAACTCTCCTCTAATTCAATATCAAACAAATTTGACAGTAGCTTTCTAAGCCATACTGCCTCACAACTAGCCAAACAGGTTGCAATATACTCTGCCTCGGTTGTACTCAGTGCCATACTCGACTGCTTTCTGCTAAACCAGGCTATCATAACGGATCCCAAATTGAAACAACATCCTGAAGTGCTCTTCCTATCTGTGGCACTACCTGCCCAATTCGAATCAACATAACAATGCAGGTTAATCCTCTGATGCGTCACAAACTTGAGCCCATACTCAACTGTACCCTTCGGGTACCTCAATACATGCTTTGCAATAGTCAGGTGAACACATCTCGAATTTGTCAGAATTTTTTTCAATGTGTTCACAGTAAATGTAATGTCCTCTTTTGCTTAGGCATTGAAGACTAACCCGCTAACCTATGTGATTCCTGTAGGTTCGAGCGGGTACTGACAGTCAAGGAATCAATCGAAGACTGATGCCATATATAGAAGATCTAGGGAATCAATATTATATCCCCATTGGGTCGAAGAGGGCCACCAGAGCCAAAGGCCACCTGCATGCATGACATCCGGGCATTATTTAATGATGCATGCACTTGATTAAGTCTCCATGCGCATGCATGCAAGTCAACTGCAAATTAGAAGATAAAGTGACCTAATTAGGTCAAAAGTTAGGGTTTTCGCAGTTGAAAGTTATAAAAGAAAGATAAAGTGAATGGAGAAGGCACTTATGTGATTATTGATTTGTGGAGTCGAATTGGAGAGCTCGACGAGCTAAGTTGGGGTTGAGTGCATGCTCAACTAACAGGTGTATTTCGGCAGCGAAATCTATCTGCCCTAGTTCATCATCAGGTTGGATCATCCAGGTTCATCACTAGTTCATCATCAGGTTACATTCAACAGTTATTTCGGGAGGTTGATTATTCATCCAGCCAGAGGGTTTCACCGTCACACTGTGTCACCGTGATCAGGGACAAAGCAATTCGTTTTCCTACCTACAGGGTTCAGAACTTCTGCATGTTACTTCCATTCATTCCGGAGCACCTCCATTACCCTTCCCCTAGAAGAAGGGCCGTTCAGCTTGAGTATCAAGCAGGATATCGTCAGTGCACCCCTTTTCTGGAGGCGCTAGTCTGCATGGGCGAATTGATTTGAGGAGGCCTTCACGTTTTGGGCTAGTGTGCCTCTGTTTCTTCCGCATGCTGCTTCCATCATCATCAGAGGGGTATTATAACCCTAGTGCACATCATCTGGGCTTCCAGCAGCAACTTATTTATTATTCTGGAGCTTATACAGTTTGAGAGGAGGGCGCATTCACCTGTGGAGACCTATTTGGTGTATCTCCTTATTCCTCCAACAGAAGCCTTGCATGCTGGGACCAGTCTCTTCACCATCAGCTGATCTATATACGGGTATGTACATGCATTGATTTCTCCTATTTTATAGCATCTTAGTATTTTTCTAGAGCACATATTTGCATGCAACTGCATGCATGCAAAGTTCGGGGTTTGCTTTCCTATTTGATTAAGGAATAAGTCTATTAGCCATCTACTGTATACACATAAACAGGAAAATATCAGTTTGGGATATTACAGTAAAGCATATATTAGGTTTTGTGTTCGTCAAGTACATTAATGAATCAATCATCTGCCTATATATCATGGCATCAACTGTCTCTGAAGAAGCATCACAGAGTAGCTTCAAGTTCAATGCCATGGGTGTAACAATGGCCTTGTAGTCCATTGTTCCGAACCTCTTCAGAATCTCTATTGCATACTTTCCTTGACCAGACCAAGGAATATCCCATCTGATCTCTGCCACACCTCCAGACCTAAGAAGTAGTGCATCATTCCGAGGGCCTTCATCTCGAATTCAGTGACAAGTCTACTCTTTGTATCTACGATGAGCTCATCCTCACTTGTACAATTCATCTACGTACAGTAGGAGTATCAATGGTTTTCCATCCTCAACCTTGAAGTAAAGGTTGAAATCTTCTTTACTCTTGGTAAATCCCAAGCTCATAAGAAAGCTACCCATCCTGCCGTACCACGTCCTGGGTGCCTGCTTCAAACCGTACAAGGCCTTCTTTAACTTGCACACTTGAGTCTGTCTATCACGTGTCTCTAATCCTAGTGGCTGCTCCATGTACACTTCCTCGTCAACTACACCATTCAAGAAAGATATCTTGACGTCCATCTGGTGTATCTTCCATTTCATTACTACGACTAAGGCAAGTACAAATCTGATGGAAGTGTACCTCACAACAGGTGCAAATGTCTCCTAATAGGCTATGCCTTCTTTCTGGGAGAAGCCATGTGCTACAAATCTTTCCTTGTAATTTTATATGCTTCCGTTTGCTGTATGCTTGATTTTGTAGATCCACTTGGAAGACACTACAGACTTACCTTCTGGTCTTGGGACCACCTCCCAGACATCATTCTTTATGATTGACTGATACTCTTCAATCATGGCATCCTTCCATTCCTTCTTTTCTGTTGCTTCCTCATAGTTGGAAGGTTCTTCATCAATGATGTCACAAAGTAGCGCCACATAGTTGCAGTATGGTCTCGGTTTCATGCTTTCTCTGGAAGTCCCATCTGGAGCACCATATATCTCTACATCTTGTGCCCATGTTGGTCTTCTCTTAGAGGATCCCTGCTCACGAGGTGGATCTATAGGTCTCTGTGGTTTTGTCAAGTCATGGTCTTCTTGGATCACATCTTTCATTATCATATCTCTGGTTTTGGGAACTTCGGTTTCTTCAAGGTGGAATTGTCTTGACTTGTTGTAAGCTAAGTCTTCATCAAAAGTAATGTCTCGACTGGTTTTGATCTTCTTGAATTCTGGGAAGTATATTTAGTATTCTTTTGAAGTTTCACTGTATCCCATGAATATGCCCCTTTTTTCTTGAGGGGTCTAGCTTTGTCCTCTTTTCTTTGGGGACATGTATGTATACCAGGTAGCCAAATATTCTGAGATGTTGACTTCTGGTTTCTCTCCTGAGAAAGCTTCTTCTGGGGTCTTGTTATTTAAGACACAGTGAGGTGTTTTGTTTTGTACATACACAACTGTTCTTGCTGCTTCTGCCCTTCTGCCCATAGGTGCATTGGAAGGTCTTGGTCATGAATCATTGCCTTTGTTGCTTCCATCATTGTTTCGTTCTTTCGCTCTGCAACACCATTTTGTTGAATATTGTAGGGAGTGCTCCTCTCCCTCTTAATGCCAAATTCTCTACATAGATCTTTGAATTCTTCTTAAGTGAATTCACCGCAATTATCTGATCTTAGAGTCTTGATCTTCCTATGAGTGTGATTTTCTACCAAGGCTTTGAATTCCTTGAACATATTGAAAACTTCATCTTTGCTTTTCAAGAAATAAATCCATGTTTTTCGAGAATAATCATCGATGAAAGAAACATAGTATGCATACCCGCTTAAGGAATTGGATGACATGGGGCCGCATACATATGAGTGGATTATCTCCAAAATTTCTTCCGCCTTGCTTTCATTGCTAGGAAATGGTTTCTTCACATTCTTTCCTTGTGCACATCCTTTGCAAATGCCTTCATTTTTTGCTTGAATCTTCGGGAGACCTGATACTGCCTTGCTTGCAATTGGTAGTGCTCTATAGTGTACATGTGCAAGTATTCGGTGCCATAGTTCGCTTGGTTCCATAGAGTCATTAACCAAGGCTTGTTCTGGTTGGCCCTTCAACTTGTACGAGCTTCCCTCTTGCTTTCCAATTATTGTTGCATCAACAATTGTCTTTCCTTTTGGCCACATGAGTACTTGGCCATCAATAAATGCAACACAAAATCCTTTGGCATCTAGTGCTGAGATGGAGAGGAGATTCTTATTTAAACCTGGTACATAGAACACATCCTTCATCTTCATTGATTTGCATGAGTCCAACTTGTAAGAAGCTTCTCCACTTCCTTTAATGGGGTGTTGGTAGTCATCTCCTAATTTCACTTTGTGAGGTGACTCATGTTCTGATAGGTTGATAAAAGATTCTTTGTACCGTGTCATGTGCTTGGAAGCTCCACTATCCACAAGCCAATCATTGCTTCCATGGGTGATGGTACTCATAAAAGATGAGATTAAAACTTCATCACTTGAAGATTCTTCTCTTCTCCTTTTCCTTTCTGGTTCATCTTCTTCAACAAGATGAGCATGATGCTTTATTCTTTTGTTTATTCTTGAGGGTCCCTTGTTTTTGGGATAATCTTTTGCAAAGTGGTCTGTCTCATCAAATGTATAACATCTGAGACTAGAGAAGCCACGTTTAGGTCTTCAATTCTTTTGGAAACTCTTAGGCCTTTTGTGAGGTTGATCCTCCTTGCTTCGGTCCTTCTTTGTATGAGCTGTTAGCGCTTAGTCATCATTAGCTCACATCTTCTATTCTCTTGATACTAGTCGAGCTTCTTCTTAAGTGCATTCCTCCCATAATCTACTGGACTTGATAAGTTTCTTTCTGGTGCATATTCCATAGATGAAAGAGTCCCATGATTTTGGAAGACCGTTTAATGTGGCCATTACTCTCTCTCCTTTTTCAACATTCTCTTCAATAGCTTCAAGCTGCTCCTTGATTTGAGAGACACTTGAGAAGTAAGATTGGATGGTCTCTGAATCTTAAATCTTCACATTCTTGAGTTGGTTTTTGAAGGTCATCATCCGATTGATGTTCTTCCCTTTATATAGCTTGGTTAAAGCATTGAACATCTTCTTGGGAATCTTCAATGAAGAGACGAGGGATGAGATGATGTTTGATGGAGTCTGCAATAATCCTCTTGGCTGTTATCGAATTCTTCTTGTGAGTAGCCTTGGCCTCACCTCCCTCTGGTTCTGGAACCTCCTCGGTGACATTCTTGTCCAAGTCATTCTCTTCTAGAATAAGAGAGATTATATGCTTCCATGCTCAGAAGTTGTCAGCTCCTTCAAGCTTATCCTCAAGCTTGGTATGATTCAACATCTTGATATGAGAACCTCAAATGGAAATAACAAATAAGTAGATCTTACCAATTTGAGATGCCCAAACCGCTTCTTGTTTTGTCTGACCTAGGGTTTGATAGAGAAACCCTAATTTTTCAAACTTGGAATCATGGAATTTTGTCTGGATAGAAAGATGCGTCTTCTTGAGGCGAGTTGTTCAGTGATGCCATTTTTTCGGATTGGTGGAGGGAAGATCCAAAAATTTGATGCCCTAGTTTCTTTCGACAGTAGTGATGAGGTAAAAACTGAAGCTTTTTCAAACCGAAAACTTTCTCCACCAAAAGATGCGCCTCCTTGAGGTGAGTTAGCCTAGCCCTCTTTTTTGGAAATTTTGTGGAGAAAAATGTCGGATCTTGGAAACCTTAGTTTTTGCAGCTGCATAGTGCCTTCTTTCAGGGTGGCTCTGATACCATGTTAGAGTTTGCACTTTAATTCAAATATGTTAGATCTTTAATCTAATGTACTAGGATCTTTGAAAGATAGATAAGCATAGCATAAAGAAAGACACAAAGAATTTTATCTTGGGAAACCACAAGGGAGAAAACCCAACAACTTCTTCTGTATAGATTCGTCACTTAGTACAATGTCAAAAGGATAGAAAACCCAAAGATAAGATGTCTTCTGCAATTTCTTCTTCTTCAAACCCAACCAACTTGTCTTTCTCTCTCTTGGAGCGAACTTGCTTGTGATTGCTGTGTGTCCAAATAAGGGAGGGCGCCTCTGTTAAAGATAGAGCAGCATCGAGAGCCATTTTCCGGAAGAATGGAGGACCTGGTCATGAACCAAGGAGTTGATCAACTTAATTCAGTCTGGGATTGAAGCTCAGCCTGGGGTTGAGAGCCATTCTTTAAGAATGAAGGAACTTGGTCAGTTACCAAGATGTTTGCAGTTGCGAGACCCATTCTCAGGGAAAATGGTACCCTAGTCAGTTAACTAGGGCAGAGTCAGACGCCAGAAGGTACCCTAGGCCCCCTTGTAGTCTTCTGGGTTCTTGGTCCGGGACCAAGCAGGTTGATGCCATGGAAAAGTCCCTAACATGTGGTTAGGCCCCCTATATGTCTATAGGGTATTCTAGTCTGGGACCAGACAGTTTCTTGGACACGATGTCCAAGTAGATTTTGCAGGATGAGATAGAGACTTCCTGGTCTGAGACTGGGTAGATTCTTGGTTTGGGACCAAGCAGTTCCAACTTCCTGCAAGAGCACTCTTGGTCAGTTAACCAGGTGAGTTTTGGTCAATTTGACCAAGATGACGTCCTCTCTTCTAATCGGTTATTTCTAGGTTGTTTCTTAAGGGATTGGCCACCCCTTGATGATGTCACTAGCACCTAACCCTTAGCAGCAGTATTGAGGACCAAAGGATTGTACCATTTAGTTTGGATCTTCCCCTTATACAGCGATGATAAAAAATATGAAACAATGTACCTTGAGAGAGAGAAACGATTATTGATCTTGTTGGTCCTATAGGTAAAGGAGTTGTTTGTCAACCTTTATGGTTCACCTTATCTTGTGGGTATCTGGGATGTCTTATTGTGACCCCTTTTGTTGACTCATGGTCCTTTATCTTACTTGGTCCTAGCACTCTTATTGTGTGTACATTTGTTATGATGAATCTTACCATATGGGTTTTATCCTTGGTCATATTTTACTTTATGGTTTTATTATTAAAACCTTTGGACCTTTTACCTTAATGGTTTTTTTTATGACCATTGGACCTTTTATAGTTTTATTGGACCATTTTATTTTACGATTTTATTTTGGACCTCTCTTGTTTTTAAACCAGGACCCTTATAAAAGAGTGATTATTCATTATGTTTAATACACAAGATATATCTCACTTACCTGACTTGAACTGCTTCCTCTGCACATCCACGTGACTGAGTTTCTTCACAGTGACTGTTTGCACCAGCATGACCCTTGTCTCCTTCTGGGCGTCTGCTTTCTCCATGTGACCGCACCTGCGTGTGACTGCTTCCTGCGTGTGATTGCGTGGCTGTGTGCCTGCTTCCAGTAGCGCGACTGTGGTCTCTCCCCTTGTGTGGCTGTGTGCCCGCTTCCAGCAACGTGACTGTGGTCTCTCCTCTTGCGTGGCTGTGTGCCCGCTTCCAACAACGCGATTGTGGTCTGTCTGCTTGTGTGGCTGTGTGCCTGCTTCCAGCAGCGTGATGGTGGTCTCCACCCTAGCTTGGTTGTATCCCATTCTTCCGCCCAATGTGACTGTACACCAGCTCTCTTGCGTGACTGATTGTCACTACTCCGTGTGATATCCAATGTGACTTCTCATGTGTGATGGTGGTCTCTACCCTAGCTTGGTTGTATCTCATTCTTCTGCCCAATGTGATTGTATATTAGCTTTCCAGTGTGATTGAGTGTGCCTGGAACGTGACTATGTGTCTCTGCCTTGTGTGGCTGTATGCTGCTACTCCACGTGACTTGCACCAGCTTGACTGCTTTTCCAGTTCTCCCTTCCAGCGTGAAGCATCCCTTCCAATGTGAAGTTTATCTCTGACTGTGTGTCTTTGCGTAGCGTGACTGTACTGGGTATGATTGAGTTGCTAAAGCCTGTGCATTTGATTGAAGTTTCTCTTCCTGTTGACTAAGAATCTGAGGTCTGTTTCTGTCTGCCTTAACCCTCTCTCTCTCAAGGCACATCATTTGTTTACCCAGATTGACTTGTCCCTTCAGTGACAGGATCAAACCTAAAAGTATCTGAGTATAAGGCTGACTCAAAATAATGGTTATGATTCTTTACTCCTGATTTCTCCTGCACATTACTTTATTATTTTTACTGTACATGGCATTTGATGAATCATCTCGAGGACCAACTTTAACACTGTTAACACCCAAAAATGGTTCACTACCTCATCTACCCCATTACATGGCTCATTTGTCCATTTTCCTACCATATTTCCATCAAAAACCCATAAAACCATCTGAAAAGCCTCCAAAAGGCCATAAAACCCTCTTTTCCTCTAAAAATATCCAAAATTCCTCCAAAAAAGCAAAAAGCTCCAAAAAGGAAGAAAAAATATAAAATAATGAGGAAAATGAGGAAAAAACCCTAAACAGTTGAAACCCTAACCCTAAACCAGCACTCCACCACTATAAATAAGTGATGGAGACCCCTTATTCAAAATCCACAATCACAAGTATCCTGCCTCTGCCAAAATTGCTCGTGAAATCCTAGCTCACCATTGAGCTACTTTCACCATTGAGAGCCCCTTTTGGCCCATTTCCACCATTGGAGAAAGAGAAGAAGCAGCTTGAAGCTCGGAGCCACCGACTCGGATCACCGCAAAGGGCTTCACCAACCTTCACATTGGAGGTCAGATCAATACAAAATTACTATTTACTTTTTACTGTTTTGCTTAATGAACTTGTTTAGATTTAGTTTTTTATTTCAGTTATAGCTTTTAATTCACATATCATTGAACTGCTACTAAGGAATCCATTGTCCTTAGTATGTACTCATTCGTACAAGCTAGGGGTAAAACCCTAGCAACAGTTTTGGCGACTCCACTGGGGACACAAATCTGGAACATACTGCTGGGCTGACCATGTCTGAGCTGAACAACTGATGCACTGGAATGATAGCAGTGCTACTGAATGTGGTTCCACAGGAACTAATGAGCTGCTGGATCAAAGCGACAACGGTCATAAGTGCAATGGT
>LPNX010750923.1:536803-554005 GCA_001517045.1 Pseudotsuga menziesii
GACTAAACTGGGTACTCAAGGAAGCATGAAACTGGATGGCTTCCGAATATAATCTCCAACGCAGCCCGGACATCCACGGGAACATATCACTGAGCGTTCCAAAGTGACTCACCAATGTGCTAGAGTCGGGGGAAATCCGGGGTCTTCGACACAAACACAGTGATCAATGGAGTGTTAAAGTTGAAAGATGAAAATTATGCGTGATTTTAATTTGTGGTTTAAATTGATTGGAGCAGTACTATTCTAAATCTTGTTTTATATTTCTGTTCATGCATTAAAGTATATTAAAACTTAACCTATCCTAAAACTTTAACATCCTCCCTATTTATACTGATCATGTGTGAGACCTTATTCCTCAACAGGGCCGATTTCTCTAATTGACTGGGCCGACTGTCCTTGTGGGAGACCAAAAATACATTTCACATTATTTCCTTGGGGAATATTGCCCCGACTTACAACGAAGGTTTTACCTCGATTCTTACATGACCAATCACATTAAAGACATTTCCGATCGGAGGGAAAACACCCCGAAAGGACGAATAAGAAAAGTACAATAAAATATAATAATAATAATAATACAAAGAATATCTTTCGAAGTTACATTTACAACAACATATGTCACTAGCACTTAACCCTTAGGAGCAGTATTGAGGACCAGAGGATCACATCATCTAGTTTCGATTTTTCCTTATACAGTGATGATAAAAATATTTATGAAACACATGTGACAATTTACCTTGGGAGAGAAAAGATTAAAGTCCTTGGTCTTGTTGGTCCTGTGGGTTAAAAAGGGTTATTTCCCCACTTTGTGGTACGCCTTGGTCTTGTGGGTATGGGGGTTGCCTTACCACCTTGTTGTGACCCCTTTAGTTGACTTATGGTCCTTTATCTTCCTATTGGTCCTGGCGCCCTTATAGTGTGTGGTACCTTGACCACTTTTGCTATGATGACTTAACCTTATTATTTTTATTGTTTTATTTTGTGTGACCATATGATCTTTGGTACCCTAGTCTAAGTCAACTAAACTTTATTTTATGTTTATTATGGTAACCATCCTAAAACCTAGGGTTTCCTAAGTGACCCTTGTAGAAGGCTTGTCAAGATTATAAATTAAGTGCATAACTTCATTCTTGTGTGCATCTTGGCATGAAGTACAGATCTGATCCTTGCTTGACTCCTAGGGCTACTGCTGCTTTGAAGTGGACGTTTTTGGGTCTTTGCTGCTCCTTTCTCATTGTGGACTGAGACGTGACTGTACTGTCCCTTCTTGGGCTGATCCATGACTGTATGCTGCTGTTTGACTGAGCCGTGAGCTGCTAGTAACACCTCTACGCTGGCTGCATCTGTACTAGGTTGATTTGTGATTGAGACTTGAGTTGTTTGTGACCTCTTTAGCAGGCTGTGAGTGTCTGTGTCCCTTTTTAGGCTGGGCTGATTGATCTCTCCTAGCAGGCTGTGAGTTGTTTGTGACCTCCTTTGGGCTGGCCGTGATTGTTTTTTAGCCCCTTTGGGTTGGCCGTGACTGAGACTGCCTTCTCCCAGCAGGCCGTTGTTGTTTTGGATACCCTTGTGCTGGTCTATGACTGTGTTGTCTCCTTCCTGCTAGGCCGTGACTTGTTGGAAGCCCCTAGGGCTAAATCGTGACTATGGTTTCTTTTCTTAGCTGGGCTGTGACTATGTACGCCGTCAATTAGCTAGCCGTGGATTGTGGTGGCCCACCCTTGCTGAGCTGTGACTCTGTTTTAGCCTTTGGAGCTGGGATGTGACCTGTGTAGGTCTGCTGGGTTAATTTGTGATTGTTTGAAAGCCCTCTGGGCTGGACCTTGGTTGTTTGGAATCAAGGTATGGCATGCTAAGAATGTCTAACCTAAATCTATAGCACTCTAACCCTCTCTCTCTCAAGGTATGTCTTATGTTCCCTTTGGCAGCTTGTCCTTGCAGTGACAATAGCTGATTCCAAAAGTGTGTGAGTATAAGGCAGATCCAAACTAGATCTCAACCAGCTTTGTTACAGTTTATTATTTGCTGTTCATTAGTTTGTATTGTACTACTGCTATTGTTAGTGTTTATGTTCTGTACATTGCATTTGATGAACTGTATCTCAAGGACCAACTTTAACACAGTGACCAGTGGAGTGTTAAAGTTGAAAGAGATGAAAATTATGTTTTAAATTTATTACAGCAGTACTGTTCTGGATCGAGCTTTGTTTTTGTTCTGTTTTATGCATTAAAAGGATAAAATTTTGTAATTTTCTTATACCAAACCCTAACCTAACAAAACTTTAACACCGAAGGATATCAACCTTTAGTTACTCTTAACAATCATTGGATTATAAACAACAGGAAAAGCTATCATTGAGCAATGAAGTATAAAATGTTGGTACATGTTAGAATTGGTGAAGTTTGCACACAATGAAGGATCATCCATAGTGGCAGTTGAAATGCTCATGGGGCTTATTTAAGGAAGGATCAGTCCTCTCTCTCTTTCCTATTCTTAATGGAGCACAACCTAGTTTAATTTAAATTTGTGGAAGAAACCCATGCTTGCTTTGTTTACAAGTGCCAAAGTATGGGGTCCGGGGAAAGCTTACAAAACCAGTAATGGTTGTAAGTGGTAGGTTGTGACCATCGCTATATGTGAAGTAAAATGTTGAAGCTACATCCAGTTCTCCCAACTAAACTGATTCCTTACTTCTCACTTTCATGATCATTGCAATTACTTGTCATCAGTTAGCTACTAATATATATAAGAAAACTACAATATGAGATATATTAAAGGGTACATTCTTTAGAATCAGTTGGAGAGCAAAAACAAAATCTAATTGAACTACACATTTAATGGCTGCTTCAAGAATATTGTTAAAGTTGTTAAATATTTGATTGTTTTCTAGTCTTATCCTCTTTATGGCTGTACAAAACTACTGCCAAATAACATATTTCAATTTATCATATAATTTTGGTATTCCTCCTTACATATAGTTTGTATATTTGGAAGTGAAATGTGAATTCTTGAAGTATCATGAAAATTCATCCTTACACTTAAGTTTTGAGCACAAAGGGTTTTAGTTTGCTAAATTTCAATATATATGAAAATGTTGTTGGGCCAAGGTTTAATATACATGTTGAGCCATCATTCTAGGACATTTAGACATGAAAGTATATTGTTGCACCTTTCATATAATCTAAAGTTTGCATTACTAACAAACAAGCTTTTGTCATTGCAGGCACATTGTAAATAGGATTATGAATTTGCATGCTCAAGGTTTGGATCTCTTTGTATGGCATATGTGCTTAAGGACTAAACTTCGTTTATTTCCCCATGGGATTTCCTTCTAGTTATAGTTTTTGATTTTGAATTACACATTGTTTTTTTGTTTGCCCAAATGCTGTTGGCTTTTATACTTAGTTTGGATATAATGATGATTATTGATTACAGGAGCCATGGAATCTGTGAACAAAAAAAATTGTTTGGCAGAATGATATTGTGTATTATTCTTGATAGAGAATTTAATTGGTCTATACCCGTCTCTGCATAGATGCCCTTGTAGTGATTGACAAAAGGCATTAAGTAGAATCATATTGGCAAGAACTTAGTGTCCTTTCCAGAAAGGATCTCTTGCATACATGTATTTTTTAAGAAGTAGAAGAATTATAAACTGAAGTTATCATAAACTAAGAAATGCGTTTCTCTTGTGTTCCCAAGTAGCAGAATAGAAAGCTGGAAATGACAGTAAGCATGTTTCCAGAAATGGGAATGACATGGAGTTGGAGGTTCATGCAAATACAGAAAGCAGATAATAACATAAAAATGAGAGAAAATGCACTTTGGATTATATATCATCGCAATCTATACTTATTGCATTGCCTAATTTATGAGACTGGAGACATATCCTGAGTATGTTATGTAACAAAACAAACACGTAGTCAGCTAATTAAATAATTAAATTTGTTACTGAACATTAACATTACATATGACTTGATTACATCAAGATGTAAATTTATTATAGAGTGCACTACAAAAGGGTTCTAGTAATTTATATGCTCATTATAAAATTTATCTGATTGGCTTCCATAAAGGCCATATTCCATGATGTTGCGTGTCCCAGAATAAAAACATCTTATCTGCGCTTAGCAAGCTGTCGTGGCTGTATGCAGTCTGCATCTGTGTGGTGTGTTGCCGCCTTACACACTCCTGGGGGGAACGCAGCAGAAATCTTCAAACTGCTTGGTGTTTCCTTGGGGGCAAGTCTCGAGTCAGGTACTGTCACCTGCTCTTGTCTCCTCCGTTTAGGCCACTCCTAACGGAGCCAAGGGGGGTAGTCCCTAAGAAAGAGTTGCAAAGGCTCTTGTTTGTTAATGATTGAATGATTAGAGTGTTTGTTAGGAGTTTTGATAAAATCACCAAGTACTACAATATTTAAACATATAATTCACCAGCATGATAATAACATTCACAACAATAATGACTTGAAGCAATGATTAACAATGATAATATAACCAATGCCGAAAATGGAGTCGAGACTCGAAAGTAATGCTGCTGAAAGGAAAAATGTTTTGCAGTGTACTTGGTCAGTTTTAACTTATTCAATGATGAGTGAGTTAAGGGGAAAAGGGGATTCTCAATATACCGTGAGGTATTGGGAATATGTTTGGATTCTGAGAAGAGTGGCTCCGCACGGGAAAATGTGGGCTAAATGGGGTCGTTGGGGGGGGGGGTATTCAACACTACACCAACAAGGATGTAGCCTAACGAGACTCCACGATCGCTTTCTAGTTGTTCCCACTTTCCCTAAAAAAATTGCCCACTGTTCCTCAGTTTCGTTATGCCGAATTTTCGTAATGTTTAAGGGTTGTAAATTTTATTAATATAAGTTAATTAATTAGATGTGAGGGATTAATGAATGCACAATACCACTTTTGATATCCCCAAGTCTCAGACTAAGCTGCGAGGGGTAGAGCATACACGGTAGAGGCAAATGTTTGTTCCGATTTAGTGAAAGCAAAAAACAAATGTACTAATCTATACGACCCTTCAAGGACGAATTGTGTGCTTGTGTTGCAAGGTAGTTGAAGAAATTTAATTTTAAACATAAATTAGACATGCAAAAAGATGAGTTTTTCTAATTACTACAACCAAGAATCTCTTTCCAGCCTGGATGCCGTATTCGAGAAAGCGAGGCTGGTTAAGTACTTGGTTACTTTAAAAAAAGTTATAAACTTGAAAGAAACAATGACTGATCTAGAATGACTAAAGCTACCCTACAGAAAACAATCACACCACTTCAAGTATAGATACGGGCTTCCCCCAAATGGGGGAAGAGGGGTGTGGGAGCCGTAATCCCACTTGCTCTTTATTCAAGTTAGATACAATAATATTTATAAGGGGAAACCCTTTTTTGACCCTTGAAAAATGATCAGAAGAGGCTTTACAAGTGCTGGGAAGAAAAGGAATGGAGGAGAGGGAAGGTATATGGATCGTGGGTGCTCTAGATGGCGAAAAACTTGATTTTTGGCAGCACCTCCCTCTCTTTTTCCTTCGACCTGCTAAAAACCAGCAAGCTAATGAAACAAAGTTAGTGGCTTAATGCTTTAAAAATACATAAAAAATACATTACTTAAGTATTTGTAAAATTGAGACTTTTAAGTACGAAAGCAACTAGTGATTTAGATCTAGTATTTAGAGATAAAAACTTGCAATCTTTTAGATCTAAACATATGCAAGTAAAGAGGAACGATAAACACTTTAGATTTAAGTTTACTTGCAATAATAAAGTAACCAAGAGAAAGAGAGAAAAATTTGCTTGAAGAAGAAAGGATTTCAAGCTCCGGCTTAAATGTAGTGAAGAATGAAGAGCTCCTGCGGCACAAGAAACATTAGATCTTAAACATGCAGAAGTGAAGAGAAAGAGGAAGCAACTGAGCTCCAAGTTCTCCTTCACATGTGCGATCTGCAAAAGCTATAAAACTTCAAACAAAAAGGGATACAACCCAGTGTGATAACCAATGTTATCAGAACCCAACTGGTTTTGAAAAAACCTATCGGTTGGACCGGTTTACAAGCTTCATCGAGTCAAATCACACACTCAAACTGTTTTTGGCCGGTTCTGTACGAAATAGGCTGGTTTCAAGGCTGAACCAGCCAGTTCCATACAAAACCGCCCGGTTTTCTCCAAACCGGCCGGTGTTGTCGCCTTTCACACACCTGGGTTACGTGGCAGAAATCTTCAAGCCACTCGGTGTGTCCTTGGGGGCAAGTCTCGAGTCAAGGCTGTCACCTTGTTCTTGACTCCTCCGTTCAGGCTAACTCCTAACAAAGCCAAGGGAGGTAGACCCCATGAAATTACTAATGCTAATTACTTAGTGTGATGGTGTTATAATGATTAAGTTGTTTAGGAGTTTTGAAGTTAACTAATGAAAGCAAAAGATAACAAGATGCAAGATTTAAAGCATATAAGCACAGTAATGACACTCAATATAGATATATAATTGAAAGAAATGATCAAATAAATCACCAGTGCCTTAAATGGAGTCAACAGAGAAAATAATGTGCTTGCATGCGCTTGAATGAATGTTTTGCAAATGTCCCTTGGTAGATTTTAAATTAGTGTGGAATGTGAATGAATTAATTTAGGCGAAAAGGGGACTCCAGATATACTCGAGGGGTACTTGGAGTATGTCCAAAAGTGAACTTTCATGGCTACACGCAAGGTGTTTGTGGGTTGGAACCGAGTCTCGGAGACTATTGTTCATAACGCACCTGTCAGGGTGTGACAGAGATCGGCACCTCGATGTCACATTCCAGTTGTTCCCACTCCTTTGGGTATTTTGCCACCGCTTACAGTTCGTTCGAGGCGTTGGATTTTCGCCTGATGGTTTGTCAATTTGGGAGGTGAGGACTAATTAATCTAGTCACCCAAGTGCTTTTGATGCAGCTTGACTGATTAGACGAACCGCGGCCAAGTACAAAGCATACACACTAGAGTCTTCGTTATTTTTAGTAAATTTTAGAAGAGATGTTCTTATTAAAAAGAAAACCCTCCAGTAACCTTTTTCGGTCCAAGTGGACCTCAATCGGGGAATCAAGGAAGAGTTGATTTTATTCTGACTATCAAATAATAAATAAAAAAAGGCAATCAGAGATACTCAACACCGGTTTTCTAATTAGTCCTACCACGCATCTCTTTCCCCTTGCGGGTCAATCGAGAAGTCGTGGGGTAAGTAGTATGATTACTTTTGAATTGAAAATATGGAATAATGCAAAATATTATCAAAGTATACAATCCTGCATGTCAATACTAAACTAGAACAGAAAAAAGGGAAAAATGCAAAAAAATGAAACAGACGCGGATCCCCCTTGGGGGGATGGGGAGTGGGCTCGAAAGAGCCCACTCAGAAAAGATTTCCTTTTATTATTATTGGTTACAATATCAGAAACCTCTTGCTCCTTATACGGGATGAAACCAAGATCTTACAACTTTCCAAAATTTTAAAATTTCAGTCAAAGGGGAGACCCTTGGGGGGATTTGAACGCTCCCGAGGCCACTTTCGAACAACAACTTCTCTTCTTTTCTGTTACACTTGCTAAAAACCAGCAAGCATGTTAGAATAAAATATGCCCAAAAGCATTTTAAGAGTACCTTTGGGTCAGCCAACCTTAACTAAAAAAAAACTAAGTTAAAACTAGCTAAACCGATGAAAAAGGAACCAAGGAAAGCAAGCTTTCCTTGGGATCTTGGCCTGCTGTTTATGCAGCCAATGAAATATGCACTGATTGCTGGATTTAATCTTTTTAAAACAGAAAAGGAAATCTACAGCATGCAACCTACGGATTTTCTCTAACTTGCCATGCAAAACGAACGATTTCCCTAAAGCTAGATCTAGAATGCTTAATGATACTTTTCAGAAATGAGATCTAGACTATGAGCTTTGAAATAGCAAATCTATGTAAGTTTTACTTTAATATAATAGATCCAAATGATAACCAAGCTTTCGAACACAGTAACCAGGTAAGAAAATTGATTTTTTTGAAGAAGAAAGAGAGAGAAAGAGTGCCGAAAGCCTAGGAATGTTGGGCTTTGGAGTTTGCTTTGGTGGAACACCGAGGGACTATGTCCTCCAGAAGATCTTGAAGATGAGGAAGATGCAAACCAGCTCAACCTCTTCTACAAGCGAGATCACCTGCAACTTAGAAATCCTTGCACAAACAGATGGTTAAAACATAGGTGCTGCCAGAAAAGATAATTGAAAAGCATGCAATTAAACTTAAAATACATGCAACTCCAATAGATCTGAAACAAGCAAACAGTAATAGTGTTATCTCCCAAAATAAATTTATTTTCATTAAGTTCTCACAAATTAATTTATTTCGATAGTATGAAGGATTTAATTCATGCAATGAGGGATATGAATATCATTGACATTTTGAAAGCCTCTGTTTTCTGATTTGGACGAAAATTTCACCATGATGTAGCATTCGGTGGCTTAGGCGAGGATCAGAACATCTCATTAGCCACCGAAAGTTGGGAGATAGGTAACAGGTGGAAAACCTTTTCGGCGGTTAGGCGTATTGCTGAAACTTTTTGAACACCATCGGAGCATTTTTTAACAGCGATCAAAGGTTTTAAGGACTACGGATCGACGAGTTAAAGCTGAAAGTTTATGTAGTGTCGGCGTCGAAACTTGAAAACACTAACTAGCGGCGAAATAGTCCACTGCGGCGCCGCAACGTCAGAAGAAAGACTTATTGCGGGTTCTGAAACAATACAGACTCATCGACGATCGAAGGTTCTAAAGACTAACCGTCGGCGAATTAGTCCTCTGCGGAGCCGCAACTACGGAAGAAAAATAAACTACGGGTTCCGCGAGCAGACAGAAATTTCGACGTCGGAACTTGGAATCACTAGCCGTTGGCGAGCTTATTCCCTAAGGAGCCGCAACGGCGGGAAACATAAGGACTAAATAGCGGCGAGTTAAAGCTAAAAGTTTCCGTAGTGTCGGCGTTGGAACTTGAAAGGACTAACGATCGACGAGATAATCCATTAGGGAGCCGGAATGGCGGAAGAAAAAAAGACTAAGGCTTCCGATAAATGAAAAAGCTTTCGATAGCGCGACAATAGAAGATCATCGACGATCCGAAGACGTACAGACTACGGATCAACGAGTTAGTCCTTTGAGGAGCCGCAACGGCGGAAGAAAGACAGACTGCGGGTTCCGAAGACAATACAGACTCATCGGCGATTGGAGATTCTAAGGGCTACAGATCGGCAAGATAAAGCCAAGCAGCTCCGCAGTGTCAGTGAGGCGATGGACAAGGCTTTCGATCAATCACGAAAATCATTCCGAGTAACAATTGCACGCATCGACGAATAACAATACTGTCCATCGGCGACATAGAAGACTAATATCCCCATTCCTTCGTCAATCAACTTCTGGCAGCAATACAATTAGTTCGTTTCACCTTCGAAGCTACGACAAAGTTCAGATAAAAGGTTCCGATGCATAAGTATTTCAGCTCCCGAGTGCCGACGCGTTGGTGATGGAGAGCCCTAGCGCTGAGATTTGGAGCGCCGATGGCACAGAAGACAAAACTTCCGATCAACGACTATGGCGACAAGATAGAGGAAAATCCAGTAGATTAAACAAGAAAAATCGCTTCAGTTAACTGTCGAAACACTGGTTGTTGGCGGCAATTTCACAGTGAACCAGCAATGGTATTTACCAGCGACCATTTCAGTTATTTAAAATTTGCTCAGTGAACTAAATCTTCCCAGTAGATAAACAAATAGTTGGCAAGGGTTTGAAGCCCTAATCTTGAAAAACTATTACTTTCAATTATTTTTTGTGTAAACAGATCTGATTTTCAGGGTCTGTAATTTTTGTAGAAGGCTATAAAGCCCATGATTAATTTATTAATAAAGGTTCGACTTCAAGAATTTGTAAACCTGTTCTATTATCAAGCGTCTCATCTGGTTTATTCACGATATAAGCTCTTTTGTTGTGATCTGTTCAACCATCATCTCTTTCTTTACTGTATTTATGCTTGAATGTGCATTTAGGTCATTTTCAGATTTATCAACGAGCCGATAGCTATCATCCTATTGGTTTATTAGTGAGATTTGATTTATAAATACCATCCTCATTAGGTCTTATCCATTTATATGCATGTGTTATGTTTGTAAGTCTGCCAGCTTGGTGAGTTCTCCATCCGTGCACCTTTTTGTCAAACTACTGAACAAGTTGTAACTAAAAGCCTTGTAATTGAGTGAGCTTCATGCATGTCTTGAGAGTGGGAGGTTATATAGGTTATCCGGCTTGATCCATATCAGAAAACCCTAAAAATATTTTAAGTTACCAGGCATCCTCGAGCTACAACCTAGAGGAGTTTCTTGGAGTGATAACAAAGTGGCGTCGTTGCTGAGGAGAGGAGATTGAAGCTCAGCTTCCCTAGGAGACGACATAGATCTGTGCTTTGATGATAGACAAAGCTTGGACACTATTACGGTTGTGATCATCTATCTGGTGACTCCATTGATATAAGGTGGCTTCCAGAAGACCAAGTACCAGAGCAAACCCTAAGGGGTCGGCAGCAACACCAGTTTTAGATCCAGAAGAAATTTTGAGGAAAGCTAGGGCTTTACTAAGACAGACCAACAGTGCTGCACAAAAAGCTACATCAGGTATTCAAGAAGTCTTTCTGCTATTATTTCTTTTGCTGAAACTCTTAATCCCCACGAATTTTTAGATACATAAAAAATAAATAAATTTAGGGTTGGGCATCTTCAAGCATTGTTGCTTGTGAAGATCTCATCCCTGGCGACTTTATGAAAGACGAATTCAGTGGCGACTCCACAATATCAAGATGTCAAAAGCATTTGCTGCTCTTTTGGCTTGGAGGTTTACACCGCTTGACTTCTCTTTCGTTCCTGGTTTCCCACATCCAGTGCCTGATATGTCCGAATGGGGGGATTTTTTACCCGTCTTCAAGGAGGAGGAAGAAGACAATCCTGCAGAACACCTCCTCAAGTTTCATGAATGCATGGATATCTTAAATCAGCAGCATGAAGATGTTCGTATGAAGATGTTCATGTATTCATTATATGGTGATGCACCTCCTTCCAACATTTCATCATTGAAAGATTTTCACCGAGCATTCACTGAGCACTGTAAAAGGTACTATTTAGAGGAGTTTGCATTTTATAATTGTTGTGAAGAATATAAGTTGCATTCTCAGGATGAAAGGGTAAATAGAGAAGAATATCTCCCTCAAGAGCTACCTCATCTCTCTTATGATCTTCACAATGAGGTACTTTACCATAAACATAAACTAGAAATGAATTATAAAGGAGTTGAAGGTTTTCCTACCATCATTAAATCTGATTGTGGTGAATCTGAGGGATTGATTTCTTTAACTACACATGGAAATGATCAGCTTTCTACTGGCCAAACGATCATTGAAATCAGTCAGGCTAGCTCACAGTTTCCAAATTTCCAAATCAAGGAAAGTTGCAGTAACCAAGAGGAGCAAGATTTCCAGGGACTATCTAATCTCCAGCTAGAACATTAGGAAGATCTTCCTTCTCCTTATGAACATGTTGCTTCAAATCATGACAAGGAACTAGGTAATATTTTTCCAGAACTATTTCAAAATTTTATTGCTGATACTCATATACAAGAACTTTCATCTCTGTCATTAGGATCTTATCTTGATGCTCCTATACTCAACAAATACAGTGATGAGGAAGAAGAGGTGAAAGTTTGTGAAGACTTATTGTTTACTCAAAGTTCATCTAGTTCTTCTTTTCAGCAGAGAGATGATAAAAAATGTGGGCATGCTGTGATAGATGCTTGTTACGAATCTGTTGCTCAAAAGTCCAATACAGATCTTTTTAGTTTTGGTATATCCTATAAAGATATTATTGTGGAAGAGAAAATTGTTAGCTGTGATAAGCCAACCTATCATCATGATGAATTCAGATTATGTGAAGGGGAGCAGAAAAATTCAGATCAGCTGTTGAGCTTGCATTTTTATTAGACAAAGGAAGAAGGCAACAGATATGAAGAGGAAGATGATGATCTGAAAAGTCCAGAACAGCAGGGCATAACTCATCCTTTCCAGTCAGAGGTTGAGCAATCTATAGTTAACGTAGTGATCACTGAAAGCAGCCAGCAGCAGCATTTCATTAAGTTGGAACATCAACATAAAAAGGTATTTCTCGTTAACTTTTATGACCCTGTTGCTGACTATCTGGAACTTATGAGCAGCATAGATATCAAAATATTCTTGTCAGATGATAGCTGGTTTTGTCACCCTCTGAAACTACATTGCTGCACGCTAGGGTTTCATTTATTTTTTGGGTCAAGATCAAGGATAAGTTCAGTAGATCAACTTTTGACCTGGCTTCATTGGAAGCATGATGTCACATGATCAGAAGGATATACTTGATTAGAATTATGAGTAGGAGTAGATAGGAAAATAAGCTCTTAATATGAGCAGCTAGGTCATTTTCAGTTGTTTTCGTGAATAAGCAAAGTGGGCTATAGGAAGATTGCAGGGTATCAGTTATAAAAGACAAATGACTCCATGTCCAATGGAACACTAGAAGATAGCTTCAATTATTCTTTTTTAGGAAAGGCATTTTGGTCTGGGGTTCTTGGGACCTCACAGGGAGGTTCCCATCCCCAAGTAGGAGCCAAATGTTATCTCCCAAAATAAATTTATTTTCATTAAGTTCACACAAAATAATTTATTTCGATAGTATGAAGGATTTAACGCATGCAATGAGGGACATGAATATCACTGATAGTTTGAAAGCCTCTGTTTTCTGATTTGGATGAAAATTTCACCATGATGTAGCTTTCGGTGGCTTAGGTGAGGATCAGAACATCTCATTAGCCACCGAAAGTTGGGAGATAGATAACAAATGGAAAACCTTTTGGGCAGTTAGGCGTATTGCTGAAACTTTTTGAACACCATCGGAGCATTTTTTAACAGCGATCGGAGGTTTTAAGGACTACGAATCGGCGAGTTAAAGCTGAAAGTTTCCGCAGTGTCGGTGTCGAAACTTGAAAACACTAACCAGCGGCGAAATAGTCCACTGCGGAGCTGCAACGGCGAAAGAAAGACTTATTGCGGGTTCCGAAACAATACAGACTCATCGGTGATCGGAGGTTCTAAAGACTAACAGTTGATGAATTAGTCCTCTGAGGAGCTGCAACTGCGCAAGAAAAATAAACTACGGGTTCCGCGAGCAAACGAAAATTTCGGCTTCGGAACTTGGAATCACTAGCCGTCGGCGAGCTTGTTCCTTAAGGAGCCGCAACGACGGGAAACATAAGGACTAAATAGCGGCGAGTTAAAGCTAAAAGTTTCCGTAGTGTCGGTGTTGGAACTTGAAAGGACTAACAATCGACGAGATAATCCACTAGGGAGCCGCAACGGTGGAAGAAAAACAGACTAAGGCTTCCGATAAATGAAAAAGCTTTCGATAGCGCGACAATAGAAGATCATCGACGATTGGAAGACGTACAGACTACGGATCGGCGAGTTAGTCCTTTGAGGAGCTGCAACGGCGAAAGAAAGATAAATTGCGGGTTTCGAAGACAATATAGACTCATCGGCGATCGGAGGTTCTAAGGGCTACAGATCGGCGAGATAAAGCCAAGCAGTTCCGCAGTGTCGGTGAGGCGACGGACAAGGCTTTTGATCAATCACGAAGATCATTCCGAGTAACAGTTGCGCGCATCGGCAAATAACAATACAGTCCATCGGCGGCATAGAAGACTAATGCCTCGATTCCTTCGTCAATCAACTTCTGGCAACAATACAATTAGTTCATTTCACCTTCGAAGCTACGACATAGTTCAGATAAAAGGTTTCGATGCATAAGTATTTCAGCTCCCGAGCGTCGACGAGCTGGTAATGGAGAGCACTAGCGCTGAGATTTGGAGCACCGATTGCACAGAAGACAAAACTTTCGATCAGCGACTACGGCGACAAGATAGAGGAAAATCTAGCGGATTAAACAAGAAAAATCGCTTCAGTTAACTATCGAAACACTGGTTGTTGGCGGCAATTTCACAGTGAACCAGCAGTGGTGGTTACCAGCTACCATTTCAGTTATTTAAAATTCGCTCAGTGAACTAGATCTTCACAGTAGATAAACAAATAGTTGGCAAGGGTTTGAAGCCCTAATCTTGAAAAACTATTACTTTCAATTATTTTTTGTGTAAACAGATCTGATTTTCAGGGTTTGTAATTTTTGTAGAAGGATATAAAGCCCATGATTAATTTATTAATAAAGGTTCGACTCCGGGGATTTGTAAACCTGTTCTATTATCAAGCGTCTCATCTGGTTTGTTCACGATATAAGCTCTTTTGTTGTGATTTGTTCAACCATCATCTCTTTCTTTACTGTATTTGTGCCTGAATGTGCATTTAGGTCATTTTCAGATTTATTAAGGAGCTGATAGCTGTCATCCTATTGGTTTATTAGTAATATTTGATTTATAAATACCATCCTCATCAGGTCTTAGCCATTTATATGCATGTGTTATGTGTGTAAGTTTGCCAGCCTGGTGAGTTCTCCATCCCTGCACCTTTTTCTAAAACTATTGAACAAGTTGTAACTAAAAGCCTTGTAATTGAGTGAGCTTCATGAATGTCTTGAGAGTGGGAGGTTATATAGGTTATCTGGCTTGATCCATATCAGAAAATCCTAAAAATATTTTAAGTTACCAGGCATCCTCGAGCTACAACCTAGAGGAGTTTCTTGGAGTGATAACAAAGTGGCGTCGTTGCCGGGGAGAGGAGATTGAAGCTCAGCTTCCCTAGGAGACGACATAGATCTGTGCTTTGATGATAGACAAAGCTTGGACACTATTACGGTTGTAATCATCTATCTGGTGACTCCATTGATATAAGGTGGCTTCCAAAAGACCAAGTACCAGAGCAAACCCTAAGGGGCCAACAACAACACCAATTTCAAATCCAGAAGAAATTTTGAGGAAAGCTAGGGCTTTACTAAGACAGACCAGTAGTGCTTCCGCTCGCGAGGCCACTTTCGAACAGTAGCTTCTCTTCTTTTCTGTTACATTTGCTAAAAACCAGCAAGCATGTTAGAATAAAATATGCCCAAAAGCACTTTAAGAGTACCTTTGGGTTAGCCTACCTTAACTAAAAAAAAAACTAAGTTAAAACTAGCTAAACCAGTGAAAAAGGAACCAAGGAAAGCAAGCTTTCCTTGGGATCTTGGCTTGCTGTTTGTGCAGCCAATGAACTATGCACTGATTGCTGGATTTAATCTTTTTAAAACAGAAAAGGAAATTTACAGCATGCAACCTACGGATTCTCTTTAACTTGCCATGCAAAACGAACGATTTCCCTAAGCTAGATCTAGAACGCTTAATGATACTTTTCAGAAATGAGATCTAGACTATGAGCTTTGAAATAACAGATCTATGTAAGTTTTACTTTAATATAACAGATTCAAATGATAACAAATCTTTCGAACACAGTAACCAGGTAAGAAAATTGATTATTTTGAAGTAGAAAGAGAGAGAAAGAGTGCTGGAAGCCTGGGAATGTTGGGCTTTGGAGTCTGCTTTGGTGGAACATTGAGGGACTATGTCCTCCATAAGATCTTGAAGATGAGGAAGATGCAAACCAGCTCAACCTCTTCTACAAGCGAGATCACCTACAACTTAGAAATCCTTGCACAAACAGATGGTTAAAACATAGGTGCTGCCGGAAAAGATAATTGGAAGGCATGCAATTAAACTTAAAATACATGCAACTCCAATAGATCTGAAACAAGCAAACAGTAAGAGCATAAATCAAACTAGAATAAACTCTTACCCTAACCGGAGGGAGCTCTCTCCTTCAAGGCCAACAATTAACCATCAAAAGAAAAGATAAATAACACAGATTATACCTCATAAGCATTTGACAATCACCATCCACACATGAAGAGCATTACACCATAGATCTTGCCTCCAAAGCTTCATATTCCAGAAAAATAGACAATAACAACAGTACAATAGCAACAACACCTCAATCCTAGTTCTAACTAGCTTGGAAGAGGTCGTCTGAGCTTTATTTATACAAAAAACAGGAGATCCAGCCCAGGGGGGGCGCAAATCCCAAGGAGACAAACCACTGCAGCTGAAGGAGAGTCCATCAATGCCATTCTGAAGTTGAAGTGAGCTTCCACCGAGCCTACTTGTCAATCGGGGGGTTGATTGAGCTGACACATCAACCTCTTGACTGCCACATCAACCATAGAGCTTCCAGGAGAGCCCACATGTGTGGAGGAGAGACAGAGGGCGCAATTCCCCATAAAGGATGCTGAAATTCAACTCTGGATCTGTCCAGATCACCTCCTTCAATCAAGGATTTGTCAGATCCAGTCAATCTGGTTCAGATCTGACTGATTTCAATCAAATCGATTGAGAATCCACTGATCTAGGTTTTTGGATTTGCTCCATTATTCATCAATTTATTAATTAAAATAACCAATAATTGATTTTTTGGGGATTTCTGACCTGAGTGATGGAAAATCAGTCCAAACTAGGAAATAGTGGGTCTATAGGTTTACTGGGTGCTCTTAGCTTGAGAATGAGCATCCCCATGACTGGAACTGATTATTGAGCCCACTTTTATTACAAAACCAATTTTTCCAATTAAACTATTAAAAAAATATCCTGAGTTTTGGAAAAATTAAATTTTAATAAAAAACACTGAAAAAATCAAAAATTAAATTTTTTTAAAAAAACCTAGGGGGACTTAGACATGTTCATATGACTCAACCAGAATGCCTTGCATGTTTATACATTGACACATAGACTCTAATAACCTCAATAGCCCTAAATGCCAAACCGACCACCCCAACTTTGGAGGATTGAGTGAAAAACTTAGAAATTATCAGTCGTTTATTCAACAACCAATAATAACCAAGGGAAAAAATACCCTGGGCTGATCGGATTGACAAATAAAGTCTAAGAGATTGAGTCTTTTACAGACACTATCATGTTAGAACATTTATTACAACTCCCCCGAGGGGGTATGAACATGTGATATAGTACAACAAAGTTTCTCAGAAGCAAGACTAAAGGTCTTCTGAAGTCCGAACAAGTTATCCTTGTCCGGTTCACCAGGCTCACTTGATAAAAAACCACTAAGTACAACTTAGGTGGTAACATTCTGGCT